>VXBX01006887.1:1626105-1672133 GCA_013400415.1 Scytalopus superciliaris
AAAAAAAAAAGCAGCTTGGTATGATATTATTTTCTGAAATTCCATGGCTTTATTCCTCTGAAAAATGAGAGGGGGGAAAAAATTCCACTTAACTGTTCTTCTCATTTCAATATCTTTATTGAGAATTTTATTAGTGGTTTTATAGAAAAAACATAACGTATGATTTCTGGGATTTCCCCTACAATAAAGCTGCTGCTTCATGTCTCCAGTTTCCCACTCTATCTACCTGTCCACACACCTTCCCAGGCAGGACTCAGTATGTTGCTTCCAGTTTTCAACTGCCCTAGACACCACTGTGTACTCCTACTTTGTACCACCACATGGTGCAGGTATACCCAATTCTTTCAAGAGGTAACTTTTCTGAAAAAATGTAATTACAAAGGAGAAAAAAAAAAGGCAAAACAAAACTGACATTCTGAATTGACAGCAAATCCAGACAAAAAAAAATCTATTACAGAGCAGTTGAAAACAAAAGTAACACACAGCTAAGTGATTTTCTATGTCTTATTGTGCCTTTAAAATAATGTATTAGGGGGCAGATGAAATTATATTCTTTCTTGTCTTTCTTGAAGAAGCCTTTAGCAAAGTTCTTTTGTACTCACCAGACTACACACCCTCTAGCTTTCCTCTGGCATAACAGGAAAAATAAATGAAAATGTGATGTATAATTGCATACTCAGTGCTATGTCATACTATTTTCTTTAAGAATAACAGAGTGTTCCCTGTGGTCACCTTACACTAAACTAAGAAGACATTTTGAGGCACTATTATGGAGTTTTAAAGGCCATATACTTACACAGCAACTTAACTGCTGTACAGATATGGGAAAATGTACTTCCCATTTATTTGAGCCTGCATGTATCAATGGTAGGTTTTGCCTAGCATCTCTAGAACTCTGTACTCATGGTTTAAGAGAGCAGCAACTACTAATTTAGTCAATTCTAGTACTATTATAAATCAAAATGGATGGACATTACTAGTATAATGGTGTATCAGAAATCATACTTCGGTCACTAAATTAAAGTAGAGAAGGGCTGAATTTTCTTTCTCCCTTACATATCTCATTCACTCTTGATTCTGCTGTCTCTTGCACAGAAACCATTTTATACTAATAACAGAAAAGTCCAAAGGAAGAGAGATGCCACATCTTTGACAACATACCTGAGTGGTTTCTTGGACCAGTCAGAAGAGGGTAACAGTTGGTGCTTGGTACTTCAGGTTGTTCTACTTGAAAAAATTTGCTTTGTTATGCATGCCCTGCTCTTATCCCCCTTGGAATCACAGACTCACGGAATGGTTTGGGTTGGAAGGGACCTTAAAGATCATCTAGTTCCAATCCTCCTGCCACAGAGAGGGACACCTCCCACTAGACCTTTGAGGCAAGATAGCAATGCTAACCAGTGACATGAAACACTGCTCTTACAGAAATTATATATATATATAACTGTTTTCCAGCAACTTCCGCCAGAGTCATGAACTAGAAAGGACAGAAGTGGAAGGGAAGAGCAAAAAGACTGGAAAATGAAGGGGATACATTTACTTCTGTAATTCTGCTCAGTCTCTCAAGATTGTGTGTGAAAAAGAAAAGTATTTCACCTAGGTTAGGAGCTTTCCGTCTCCTAAGGACATTGATTATAATTGCTTTTGATGATATTCCTGGGACTAATTCTACTTTACACTATATATAGTTACAGGACCACCACTAAAAATAGATTGTCTTCTTACCAATTTACCTTTGAATGATTTTCCTGAAGTTTATCAATTCAGCAAATAAGTCAAATTATCTTAGCACAAATTATATCCTCACAGAATTGTTCAAATTACCTCAATTCATCAGCATGTCAAGAAATTAGCAGATACTTGTTTTAACATTTAGTTTTTCAAACAGAACACAGCTCTGCATCCACTGGATATGAAATGATGCAATAATACATTTACATTTTGATGTAAATATTTTCCCTTCAAAATAATGTTTTCTTGCATCTACTGAGTAATAAAACCAGTATTTTCATCAAGACTCTTCCTATTACTTATTTAGCAGCATTTTATGAAGGTTCAAAATACTTACTATTAACAAAGAGTTGGAAATATGTTAGGGTGAGTTAAAATCTTAAAAACTAATTATGAACATTTTTATTTTAGATTTTTTTTTTTTTTTAGTAAAACATATGCTGCCAAAAATGTGCCACTTTCCAGGGGTGAACTTACAGAGAAGCAAGCATGAAAATTTAATTCAAGAAGCCCTGCAGTTCTTTGAGAGTTATTTTCCCTAAAAATGTGTTTTTGTGTCAGGTACTTTCTATCAATCCCTTTTCAGTTTTACAGGAGTCAGGTGAATGGGAAAGGCTTTTTCCTTTTTCTTGCTCAGCTGGGAACTTAGGCAATGTTTCTCCATTACCACAGTCTCATTCTAAAGCCACTTTAATTCTTAATGCCTTAATCACTTGTGCTTATTAAATTATTTAAGATGTGCTCTGAACAACAAAGAAAAGAAGGACCTTCCTTTGCAACTAATGAAGGAAAGGAAAGTTCTGGTTTCGCAAAACCTGTAGGGTTGATTGGGTAGGTGAGGAAAGATGAACTTGAAAGTTTGTTTTATGACTTTTGCCCTATTTTTCTACTTACAGAAGAGGAAAATAAAAAACAGGTGAAATAGAAGCAGCAGAGGTGTCATCTTGTAATAAATTTCTTCCCAATAGGAAATAATTATTTTTCCTGATTATGTTAATTCATAGTATCTCATGATCCTCATATTCAGTAGTTCTTGCACCTCAAGATGTAGGTTACAAAACTGATGCTACTGCTCCAGGGTCATCACATGCTCTAACGGTTTTATAAGAAAACAAAGAAGTATCATGAAAAGGGAGGAAGACAAAGCCCTGCCTTTGCTACCAAACAGTGGTCTTTAGCAGGAGACAGATTTATATACACAAAGAAAGGGTCAGTGACCACACAGGGATGGCACATGAGCATAGCAAGTGGATCAGTGACTGTGTCAACCCTTTGAGCAACCTGTTTTCCCCCAGGTTGGAAAACAGTGTCCAAATCCATACATTAACAACTGCTAGCAAAGGGAAGCCCATAATCCACCATATCTGCCAAAAGTTTTCTTTAATGAGACTAAACATGGAGACGATAACGTTCAATCAGCACGTACTAACAGCCTTCACAGAGAAAGTCCCATGTTACCACAGAGAACAAAGGGGATGGTTTGGTCATTCTCCTTTTTATAGGCTTTGTCTCTGCTCCCAGGCTAAGTTTCACTCCTAAGAGAATCACTTTAGCAAAGTTTATAAATGTTAATCATTCTTCCAGAAAAAGGAATAAGTAAGCCTGCAATATTAAGATGTGTCTGTTCTAGCAATGCAATAGGTGGTAACTATGCAACAGAAGGACAGTTTGGAAGAAAAACTATGAAACGAGTGCAACCTCACCAAGACCACAGAAGGGCTTTACCAAAAAGAAAAAAAAAAGGTTTAATGACTTACCAAAATAAAAAGACAACTTATTTTTCCATTCATCTAAAGATCCTTTTTGATATATGTACTTTGTAATATTTTATTACATTGCCAAGTATAAAGAATATTTTGTGTTTCATGAATATTGAGACAAATCTTCTTGATTATTGTGCATTTTTTCTATTCAAATACCCAATAGAGACCTCAAAGGAAACAGTGGAACCTACCAGAATTCTCAAAATGACAAGTAATATGCAAACTGCAGAGTTTGTGTTATTTCAATAACCTCCCAAAACTAGACACCAAACAAACCTTGAAACATATTTGAATTTTATGTATATACAACTACTTAGGTACAACTACTTAGGTGCAGTAAATATAATAATGTTTTCAATTTTGTGATTAGTGTCCTTTTTTTTCCTTAGTAAAAAGAGAACAACATTAAATCAGCAATACATTATTACTACACATTATAGAAATTATCAAGGGTAAAATCAAATTTATTGCAGCTGTAACACTTCCAAAAGAGAACAGGAATATGGATCTGTGCCAAAGAACACACTTTGGGCAGTCGATCACATGATTTTTGAAATAACTAAATTAATTTTGTTGTAAAAATAAAAACTAAGCCCTACTAAATATCAAACCCAAAGGGTACAAAACTGATTTTCATATTGAGAAGAAAGTTTTAACTTCTTTTTAGAGCTGCCATGGCACCTAGGTTTCTAACATGAAATACATACTTTCTATCAATTACAACTTGTATTTATGCAAAACAAAGGGATTTAAGTGATGAATACCATAAATATAAAGCATGATTTAGCTCACAGATGAATGCAACTTATCAAAATCTGAAACCATCTAGAATAGTAGGAGACTTCCAGAAAGCAGGAATAGTAGAAAAAAACTAATTTGTCTTCTCATATCCACCCCCAGAAAGTCCCAGATGGGAGATTACAGCCCACATGCCAGTTACTCGTATGGCCTCCAATTCAGAAAAGCACACCTATTCAGGAAAGCACTTAATTAAGCACATGCTTTTCTGAACCAGGTCCATGGTACCATAGGAAATGGGTATAACAGACATAAAATGCATGAGTAAAAGTAACTGAGAACTTAGCTCCATAGCATAAGCTTTAATTTATGTACTTTTATATTTTTAAGATATGATGCACTGCTTAAAACATAGAACAGCTGAGCATACTACTATGTAAAATGCAGAATGGCTAAAAGGACACCTGAGCATATCCCAGGACCCATGTGGGTCTCACATGCCTAGTCCACTGCAGAAAGTGCTGCACAAGGTGCAGAGCACCTTTTTTTATTATTATTATTATTATTTAATCTTTCAGCAGATGGACATCTTTGAGCATATTGATATAATGGGGGTAAATGGCAAGTGGCCAAAGAGCAGTTTGTCACAATGGTTTGTATCTCCTGATACATATCCAGTTAGAGTTAGCACAAACAAGGAGGCAAGGAAGGAAAGAACTCTGAACATGTTGATCAAGCAACAGGAAAGATGACTTCAAGGTCATTCCTCTTTCACTAGCAGCACCACAGAGCAAAACGTCTGTGTTTTCCCCTCCATTCAATGTTGCCCTTTGAGAAATCCAAGCTGGCCACCATCAAGCAAGGTTGTTCAGTGGCTGCTTTGGGCAAAGAAGAAAGCTGACCAAGGGTACCTAAAGGGCCAGATGGATTAAGAGCCACTGGCAAGGTCTGAAAAATGCCAAGTTTTGATATGCTGTTGTATCTGCATGTGATTATAAGACAGCGGAAAAACCCTGCGGACTGCACTGGGATAAAGCAAGTCTAAGAATTGTAATTATGCGTATGTATGGGAATACCAGACCCTTATTCAGTTTCAAATAACTATTTCACTAAAAAGGGATATTTCTTTTCACCTAGTTTGCATTGATTTTCTACCACTAAAAAATAATACTACGCTGAATAAAAGTATATAGTAGCAGAACCATTCAAACCTTTATACTGAGAGCCACAAAGTTTAAAAATACACTGCTACCCATAAAAGCTTTGATCGAAGAGATAAAGGCTAGATTTGGTACCTCCTTCAGTGCAAGAGAAATACAGTTTTAATATAGGAAAACTGAATATAAAGCTGCAGCTTCATTCCTTGGCAATTTTTATTAGCACTGGAAGTCAGCAAAAACTTTATAAGTATTGGATACTCTAAACTTTGGATTTAACAAACCAGAAGCTACATAAACTCTCACAATATTACTAACACATTTTTCAATCAGTCTGTATGTTAAAATGCAGAGGGTTTTGAGTAATTCAATTACAGTGTTATTAAGCATACTTCTTAAAATTAGTCTCTAAAGATTGAAAGCTGGGGTAGTGAGATACTATTTTTAACTGACACTTACCAAAAACATAACATTATGCAATTAAACCAACAGAAGTTTTTGAATAGGCAGCCTGCATAAACCGAGATCCTGACAGTCAACCCAATCCTATGTAATGCAAAGGTGTGTATAACCTGAGCATACTAACAGGGCTGCAGATGTATTTCAGGGAGGGAAGCAAGGTTCATTTCAAGTCACAGTAACATGACAAGTAGGTAGGACAGAAATAGCACAGGGCTGTAAATTCTGTGTACCAATTAATGCATTGCTACCATGGTCTGACTTACAGTTTCCGAAGGCTCTACTTTTCATCATGCGACAATCATTGAAGGATCTCTAAAGGATCACATATCAAATTACAAAGCTATGCAATCATGCAGCATTTCCTTACTGTGTACTTTCTGCATGCCAAATAAGGATGCAGAAGTTCCTCTTCTTTGAGTGTGAAGACTAAATAGCCTATTAGAGGTTGCTTCTTTCTGCAGTCCTCAAAAACCATCACATCCTATAGCTGTACTAAGGACAAATACTCTACAGAATTGTCTGGGCTGGATATTAATTTTTCTTATAATTCTCTCTAACTCATTCTTTGTACCATTTTCTCTTCACAGTTGATATACAGACATAGCAAGAATTTACAGGTATGTGCTAGGCACACAGGCCATTACAACTCAAACATGTTTGATTAAATCTCCAAAAATTTGCCCGATTTTCTCTCATCCTTAGATTGAATTTTCTCAAATGACAAGTATTTCCAGAATGAACTGCAAAACACTGGCACACAAAGTGCACACACCTGTTAATTCCATTACACAATACAGTCGAGGGTCTATAGGGTATGTTTGGGTTACCATGTATTTTGTTTCTTTGTTTACTGCTGTTTTGGGAGCCAAGAATTTTCTACTGAATTAGCAGATATTTACTGGCTTATCAAAATTCAGTATTTAAAATATCAACATACTTCAGTACTTAAACAGTGAGGTTTTTTGGTGGCAATATAACAAATGCTAAAAACAATTAATGGAAAAAATCTTCAAACTGTTTCCCCTAAATTTTGTCCATTAAAATATTTACACTGACAGCAAGTGTGAAAAGTCTACTTATTCATATCATGGGGGGAGTTTTTAATCCTCAAACCAGCTTTTCCCTTGCATACAAGCAATGTTAATATAAATTGCAAATGGAGCAGATGACTCCAAGAAAGGGCAGGATCTGCTGTAAAACCGTGGTGGTCCTACTTTTAATCTATGATTTCTTGCCTTTCAGACAAAGTTTGCAAATTACTCAAGTCCCAGGGTAGCAATAACTCTTAAGCCAAAAAGTACCATTGGTCTTAGGCACTTAGTCTGCTATTCAATATACACAGTAACAATATTTTAATAACGATGACTACAACTGTTCAGAATAGTCTAGTGTTCTATGAATGAGGGAAGCCTTTAACTGATGGTAGAAAATTGTACACAATATTTCTTTCTAAAACCACACATAATCATTTCAAATTGAATATACATTGCATAATAAGCAGGAAGTTTTAAAATCTAGAAGTGTAATGATTTAAAATGTGCAATATGATATTAGGTGACATAGTTCATAATGTGGTCAATTACATTTGTAATGACAGCTACTGTTGACACAACTAGAAAACTTCCCTGACATAATAACAGTTAGGCTTTCCATTTAATACACATTTCCTGCTAACTATAACTGTTTGTTTTGCTCATATTCAATACATGTAAGGACTTAATTGCTTATCCATAGTTACAAAAGGAGGGAATTGTACACTGGAATAAAATTCAAGTATTTAGAGTATATTGTCAAAATTCAAGGGCTTGGTTTCCAATGAGGGCAGAAAATGGATGTCATGATTTACTGGAGTTATACTATAAATATCTTGGTAGTAAAACAGATGTGGGATGTTTTTCGAAATGTACTGAGTAGAGACAGGATCCAGGATACGCAGGCCTACAGTGAGTCTACTAATGAACCTCAGATTGCTATTCATCATAAACTAGAGTTTTGAAAATTTTCATTTTTTTCCCAAAAGATTTAACCAAATACATCTCAGGCAAAGTGATCTTGTACTGAATGAAGAAATAAGGAAACACAAAACATCCCTACTAGCCTAAATGCATTACTAAAGCAATTCAATTTTTCTTCTATGTACATGACTTTATTCTCTCAAGGTATATGGCAATACAAAGATGGTTGGCTGGAGTAGACATAGTATTCCCCACACTTTCTTATTATATCAACCGCAACAGAACCCTTTATTGCTAATTACGCCACAATGATTTCTACTTCTCTGCACTGAAAAGGTGCAGTTTTGCTACGCATCCCTTGTATGGGTACTGAGTAGAGAAAGTACAACAGTAAACTCTTGTGTTCTACTACATTATACCATTAAAATAACGTGTTTTAATAGCTTTTTTCAAGCAACCAAGAGTACAAAAAGCACAAACAAGTTGAAAGATGGTTACAAGCCCACATGGCATCTACCCAGTTACGTATCCTTTAGGTGAAAAACAGTGCCAAATACTACACACTGCACAATACCATTCTTACACTTTTCGCATTCCCTTTTTATTAATAAAAAATAATCCTGTCTGTTCCAGAAATGCAAGAATGATTGATTCCATAATTTTACTTCCATTTGGAAGGCAGCTACAGTTGCTTCTAATTTCTAAGATGAATATTTTCTCCATTTTCCCCTTTAATCTGAAATCATTAATTTTCTGACTTACAGGGCATTATAACCTCACAGTATGTGCCATATAATGGCAAATGGGAAGCCCTGGGAATAAAGCCAAGTTCCAGTGGAGCTCAAACTCATAAGCATACCTTAGCTTGTCTTGGGTAAATCACTCATTGGATTTCTCTAATTTAAATTGAGGTATTTTCTTCTAGAAAAGCAGAAAACCGCACATGCAAACTTACCAGGTAACATTACTAACATTTATAGATCAGAAGACAGCTTATCTCTTTTCCAGTCAGCTGGACAGAGCTTACTGGAGACCAAGAAGTGGAAGACAATGGCAGAAACATTTCTGGACTTAACATGATGATAACCTCTCTATCGAGCCAAATGCAAAGGCCTTATCTCTGTAGCAGTAGTCATAACAGAGACAATATTACCACAGAGGTCTTCATCATAAACCCCCCTTATTTACACAGATTTACACACCAGCCTTTGCTGCCTGCTTTGCACTGTGGCATCTTCTAAAGGCCGTTTTCCAAATCCAGATTTCAAGGGTAACTATTTACACCCTCCTGAGACAAGAGTCTTACAAACTATAAGGAAAGAAAGATTGAAAAAAACCTAACCTAAAATAAAGCAGCTGGAGATTTTGTCTGCATAATCTAACATGTATTTTCCCCTAATAAGCTTCAAGACTTTCATAATGGTCTGATTGCCTGAGACACAATTTTTGTTAAGATCAAGCTCAAAAGCCACTACTGAGCAGCAGCAGAATAGCAGGGACTGATTCTCCCACTCTCTCCCAGCAACCAGTAGTAAAGGATAAGTGAATACTGGGAACAAAGTTAGCTCCAAACATCAGATCATGTTCCATAAACCTCCCCTAGTTGACATTCACTTCATTTTTCAAGTAATACTCAGTCACGGCACTTTGATGCTTTGCTACAGCAGAAGCACAGAGAAGGATAAAAAATGAAGAATAAACACAGCAGTTTAGTGAAACCAACAGCCAAGGAGCCATGCCTGTATTATTCACCCCAGCAGGCAGCACTGCTGCATTTCACTTTCCTACATTACAGCATATAGTTGGTCAAAGTATCCTCACAGTGGTCATTTACACAGTTGGCTACTCTTCTTCCCATGGATGCTATTTTCCATCTTTTGCTCTCTTTTCATTAAAAATTTGAAAGAAAATCACCCATAATGTGAAAATTTCCTCTGTGAAAATGAAAATTTTCCGAAAGAACTGAGCTAGGTATTGCAGATGTTGATATTTTTTCTTATCTTTTCCTGGAACTATGCTAGCAGCAAGTACAATTTCTGAGCACGGAAAAATTCAGATGTCTTGAAATACTACAGTGTTCCTGGCTAGGCACTGCATCACATATCCACTAAAGGCCTCAAGAATGTCCCTTGAGACTGTTGGAAATCAGAGGATAGCTAGTTGGTCAGCTCCTGCTCTAAGCATGTGCCAGATGGATTTCTGTAACTGGTGATTTTAAAGAAGCTGCACTCCAGTCCACTTACAACCATCTGGCATCCTTCCTCTTCAATGCACATCATGTTAGGTGAAACCAGACAGCGAAGAATACAGTACTGCCCCATGCATAATTACAGTAATTTGTTAGCTCAAAACTCCTATAAGTAAACTTACTGTATTTTGCAGCATGATTTGCAGATCCACAATCAGGTGATATCTGCAAAACTATCTGAATATTATTGCAAGATCAGTTATAAATGGAACTAAGTTTAGACATAAAATTTTACAGAATTCTTTTTGACCTGCACAGTAGACTCTTCATAAGCATGAGAAATTCATTCATCCATTAAGGAGCATGTAGTACAATGTTACTGACTGTTATAGTCTGGATTCTATCACTATATATTTTAGCATTTAGACCACAACAAGATTTCCTTGTCTGACAAAATACACCATTTCCCATACATCACAAAAGATGAAAGTAGCAATTAGCACACTATAAACATACTTCTTTTTCTCCTTTCTTTTTAAGTGCTCACATAAGCATTTTGGGTAGTAGGTATGCTTGATACCCTACTGACAGACTTTAAACAACTGGTGAATTTCACAGTTGCATGATGCAGAAATAACTACACTGGGATCAGGCTCTATATATGTATTCAGTTTTTGCAGATATAACCATCAACTGGTTGACTACACCTGCAATGCTGCAGAATTTTTAAAACACCAATATTCTAATTCTAAGTCTTCTTTCATCAATACACAAGTATTCAGATAAAAATAAAAAGCAGATCTGTATACTATCAGCTGCCAGCAATTAATTCACTTCTTTAAACTCAATTATATTTGGTATGATATCCTGCTAGGCAATTATTCAGTCTTACTTATCACAGCTCAACACCAGCACTTTTAACAGAACTCTTTATATAGTTAATGTCCGAAACAGAAGATAATCAACAGCATCAGAAAAGCAGCTAAACTGTACCATTATTATTGCAATACACCTGTTTCCATAGGCATATTGTAAAATACAGTTCAAATTTCATGAATGTAGAAGTTTTCAGTAAGTAATTCAGAATAAGGGTATCAAAAATGCCAACTAATTCTATCCTGTTTAATTTAAAATTAGATATTATTTCAACCTGGAAAGTTCAAGTCAATGTTGACTCTTCATGTGTTTGCTTCTGTCAAAATTAAGTACTATTGAACTCTAGTACTAACAAGAACTGAAGAGTTTATGAACAATCAACCAATGCTGTATCACATTAACTGCCCTTTGTCCTACAAAGACTATTTCCTCTACTTCTCATTCTAATTTGCAGTTATCTTCAGATTAAATCTAGCATCTTCCAAGCAAAACATAAATTTTTCCTTCAATTAATTAAACTCTGGATTCCATGACTTAAAGTAAGTTATGCATGAAACTCGATACAGTGTCAGCTCCTTGAAAGCCTACGATTTTCACCTGTGATGCCCTAAAGAGTATGGTTTAAATTGTCATTTACTACATTTTTTAATAAACATGTAAATGCATTCCATTTGAAATAACACACTGATACAGGGGCCCTTGCACCTTCGAAGCTATGCCATGAGGGCATAAAATTAGTTTCATTTTTATGAAACTTCTAGATGCAGGTGCCACATTACAGACGCTACAGGTTGATCATTAGTTTTACACTCAAGTGCCAAAACTCCATGAAAACTCTTTATCAAAGCTGTCTAACTTGGGCAACGAATTTGTGAACATGACAGAGAAGCAGCTAGATTACAGAATAATCTGTGATGAACAGCAGGATGTCTGGATATCTGTAAGCCTGTCAAAGCTCTAGCACCACTACAACAACCACTACAACAACGTGAAAGAAAAAGCACATAGATAAAGGAATAAACAAATAGAGCTCTTAAGATATTTAGTATAAACAGAACATTCGTAGGTGCTAATGACTTGAGCTTAGTCTGAGTAACTAATCTCTTGAAAAGTAGATAATAGATACCTAATGGAAGATGATAACCAGTACCTCAGTGTGTGTACTAGAAACAGAAACTGTAGTTGGTTTTAAGCTCCTAAACATATATTGCATACAGGATCTGACTGACTGTACACAGCATTCACTCTTCCTATGTGCCATACTTCCCTGAGAACAGAGGCCTCAGTGTCCAACACAGTGAAGGCTGAGCGAATATGGTTCATGAAATAAGTGAGATTAAAAGCATCCTGGAATGGCCCATGGCAACCAGCTGGTAAGCAAGTGAAGCTCAGATGCCCATAATGCATCAGGGTCAATACCTGCCAGGCTCTTTATTAAGTGTAGTCAATAGTGAAGTAAAATAGAGGATACCAAGATAACTGAGTCTGTTAAGTACAGAACACATTGTTCCCTCTGATGGTAAAACCCACTGTATGATAGAAATACTCCACAGATTTCATTACAGAATTATTTTAATTTCACCATTTCAAAAATTGTCATACTATCAAGTTTATTTCATATGTGAAAGAAAACAAGCTAAAAAGGAGAAGGAGAAATGACAGTCCATTCCACTCAAGCAAACACCTGAACTGCTGGGAAGCAACATTCTACATTCAAGGTCCAGGCTGCTGGAGGAATTTGAACAGCAGAGTAAGAATGGATAACAACAGAGCAAGTAGAAGTTTTTATAACTGCTTGAGAGCCACTATGAGGATCGCTATAAGGCCTTTCTCACATTTAATCCTGTCTGGACTGGTAAAGGCACAAATCCTGTTTACTCAGTCAGTAAAAAGAATCCCTGAAAAACAGCTAAAGCAGAGTCACATTAGTCACTGCTGTCTCTGAACTGTAGTCCTAGGCTGACTTTAATAGAAGGTATTTATTGTCTACACTTCTATATCCAGCAACATGAGGTTCCCAAGCCATGGGTGTTTACTACATAAATCCCAAATATGCTCAGGTGGCAGCCGAATGCATTTCACTACAAGCCGTTAGTGGTCCCACAGGGAAGGTGACTGCGTGACAAACTGAAAGGTGAAAACCTGTATAATTTTTTAACAGCACTGCTAACTGAAATAAGAAAAACATTCTTTTTCATTACAGAAGTAAGTGGTGTTTGCTTTAGCTCCTTCTCTTGTATACTTTGACTGAATCACATAAAGAAAAATTTCATGTGGCCCAGGACCACAGACTGAAAATTAAGGCCAAATACAGCTTCACAGAAACAGGAACAACTAAAGATCTGTAATATAAAAGACATATTTTGATGACAGAAATCTCATTAGTCACTGCTTCCAGTACAAAAAAAAAAATAAAAATCGAGGTCAGTTGCATTTTATTCCTCTGCAGTTAATATGTACAGAAAAAAGAAAGGGGAAGATGCAATAAACTAGGTCTGCTGTCACATTTAAGAAAAGGCTTGTTCAGTCAGCTCTGGTCTTGGCTGAAAAAAATCTTAGTTTCTCACCTAGAGGCTGCCTTTATAAGAGTAACACTTCAACACAAAACTCTGGTCTCTCAGTGGCAGCAAAGTTGCTTCATATTTGGGTTGGTGGACCTCTTTGACTAAAGCACGATCCCTGCTGAAGTCCAAGGGCTAACACAAGGCAAAGCAAGCTACAGTGACAATATTCTCATCTATCATTAAGTGTTGCATGGAGTGGGATGAACCAATTTTAAAACAAATTATTTCACTAATTAATAAATAAAGAAATCAACAACATGAGTTTCATGCTGTTTCTGCGATGGGATCCTCTGAGACAAATTCTGCCTTATGTTGTATTATGGCAAAACTATTTTCATCTACTGTAGCCATAACATTTCAACACTTTTAACTTTTTCTCCTTTACATTGCTAAAGATTTAACCCAATATAAAAAAGTACAAGGATGTAACTAGTTTAATGGGTCTGCATGTGCTCAATGTGTTTAAGACATACTTTATAAAATATGAAATTAGATTCTTTGTCTGGTGCAATTTTGTTATTTAAAAGTTATTTAACACTTCTCCCTGTCATTCTTCTCTTTTTTAATACAAGTTGACTTGCAAGTCAACCACTTGGATACTGAGGGAGAGCTCAGAGAAAAGTTACTATAAGGAGAAGAAAGAAACCATGACTGCGACCTAATACTGAATAAATACTAGCCATAGCCACAAATCATTTAGAAGTATTTGCTAGTAAAATATTTCTGAAATTAATGCTTTTATTTTATACTGTATTTCCAAGCCTTTTCCAGAAAAGTATTTAAGCACATGACTAACTTCAAGCACATGAGAAATCTCACTGATTTCAGTGGGCTTAATCATATCCCTTAAGTCCCACACATTCTTCAGCACACTGCTGCATCTGGACTTTTTACAATAATCAGATTAGTATAACCCAAATATATGTTCAGGGTAATCCACACTTTTCATGTGAAAATGTAGACATAGTCATTAACTAGACATGAAGGCACTAGGCTTTTAGCCTTGCAAAATGAAAACGCTAAAGAAAATTAATTTACTGTCATATTGTCAAATACTTTGCATGCATTACAAAAACTCTCAACCTTTTTTACTGCAGAAGAAAGTATTTCTGGATATGTTAACTTCACCTGGACTGTAAAAATCAGAAGCCTAAGCTGACGTACAATCACTCTCCTAAGGAATCTATTTTATTTTCATTTTGCATTCACAAATAGGACTGACATGGACATCTTTGTAAATTTTCTGAGTAATTCTAAGTTAAAAAGCAACATTAAAATCAGTTAAAAGTATAGCTTTTATAAATTTGGCATTTTTAATGCTTGAACAAGTATCCTGTCTTACAAGCAAAATTCATCTGCAGAGCCTGGAATGTATCTGTCAGATTCTGATTATTTAATAGTAAGCACCATCTATAGGAAGAGGTAATACTTTTATTAGACTGACTCATATGTTCCAAGTCTTACGCACATATGCATATATAAAAACCTTTTCTTAGGTAAACAGGTCCTTGTTGAAGATTCAAAGAAGATCTAAGCTGGCCCAGTTTCAGATCATGAAAAGAATTTTTTGCACCTACAAGATTTTTTCCATTACTTTTTCTAGTGGTATTATTGGTCACAATATAATAGAAGTTGCCTCTAGTATCCATATAGCACAAGAGCTCCAGGAACCCTAGAGCCCCCTGCACAGAAGACGGCATCCACCTTGAGGAAAGTTCATGTGGCTTATGGTAGTAGCAATTTTCCCAAGTAATTTTATCCCTATTCTGAGGCTCTCTGGAGCCAGGAATACCAGCCACAACAAACTATATAGTAGCTATGTGTCAGCCCTTGTCAGCACTCCAAGGACAGTATGTGACTGCAGAACATTTTCTTTTATTGGTTTTCTTTGTTATTAAATACAGCCCATACAATGCCATTCCATTTAAACCTCTGATATTGACTTGTTAACATCTTCCAGGAGACAGGTGGAGAGCTGAATGAGAGGAGACATGACAATGACAGGAAATTTGTTTGTTTGCCAACTCCTCTTTTCATCCCATCTTGCAAGGTTACAAGCCATGGATATCGTTCTGTCACATTCTCTTGGATGTATTTCTAAGAGATTGCCTACTTATCTTTTAAAGAAAATGCTTTCAAATCACAATTTTAATTAACTCAGAAAAAAAAAAAGCACATTTCTAATACATGTAGCCAACAGTGAACATTGTGTCTTTGACTATGCCAAACTATTTTTCCAGTGATGTGCAACTATTCAAAGCACAAATCAGTTTATTCTGCATTATCTGCTTCTGAGTGTTGTCTCATTCAGCCTGTCTCATTTGGTAAACTGGAGAAATAAAATATATATACAAACACTAATGTAGCTTGGGAAAAGCACCTTCAAATTTAGCACCAGTAGATTATTGTATAGAAATGACAGAATGCTGAAGTGGTAGAGGGCAAAATATTCAGGAAAAAACAGTATGTGTTCACAAAGGTTGTTATGCCATATACAAAGGTCCTGCAGCTGAGAGGGAACAATAGTGATGCTTCCACTCAAATTCATATTAGATGAGAGCCAAGGAATTATGATATTACATTTTATTCTTAATCTACTGTAATTCAAAATGGCTGATAAATTTGGACCCTCTACCGCAAGCCATCTCTCTGTGCCTATAGAAAAGGGATAATAAAATAAGTAAGCAACTCTCAAAAATGCTCTGAAATACACCTTTGAAAAGACATGCTGGTTTTCTATTAATTTCCATTACAGCTGACTTCAAGTTATTACACTTTTCTTCAATTATTATTCTAATTAAAAGCAAATAATCACTCATTAAGGAAATTACTTTTTTGATTTATTAAACCGATAATTTCTTCATTTACTGATATTACTGATAGAATTCTTTGCATTTATAACTGAAATATTTGTACATATTACCACCATTTCAGAAGTTAGACTAGTTAACTTTCAGAGGTCTCTGTCAACCAACATTGCTAATACAAGATGAACTGCTGTAATATTCCAAGTCTTACAAATATTGACATCACAGAGAAAAGAACCATAACATGCCATGCTGTGACACAGAACAGTTAAACAGAACATTTAAAACTCTGTTAAAAAGTTTAAACTGCTTTTCATTTTATTGAAATGAGCTTCAGTCAAAGTTCCTGGGGTGCAAGCAGGCTGCCCACCCCAGAGTGGGGGAAGATTAAATGCTGCAGGTACAGGGCTCATGCGACAGAGAAGTAGTTACAGCTGAAAACTGACCTGCAAAGGGGTCACATCTGACAGCTCCACACATTAAAATAAAACAAAAAATGCGTAAATATCGTCTGAAAAGGTTGTCAGGGACTCTTCAGCTCCAAGTGGGTCATAAATGCAAGTAACAGATATAATACTCTGTATAATCTGATAAAAAACAAGTAACTTACCCAGGGCACAATGGGGATGATTGTCCAAATGTCACAAAAATGAAAACCTGTTCATTCAGGTTTAGCCTCACATCTGCTAGTGTCCTGTCCTACAGCACTGCAATCTATTGTTTAATTCTAGGTTAAAATGAAGTAATCTAAATATGCACACTGTTATATAAAAGGGCCAGGGGATGAAATTACACCAGTTTCTAATAAGGCCCTTTGAAACCCTAAACTAGCAAGTTAGCAGCCAAATTCATTTTCTTCTACTAATACAGACTGAACAGCAAGTGAAAACTAGAAGAGAATAAAAATAAAAGTGCAAGGTATTTCTAGTTAGCATTTAGTAAAAATCAGGGTATTTTTTGAAGGACATCAATAATAGTAAAATAAAATCTGATGTGCTTTATTTTATCTTCTACATCCTTTTGTGTGTGCATAAAGTCTGTGGCAAACACCATTATTAAAACTATGTTTTTACCCAGCTACATCTGTCCACATAAAACCAATTTATGTGGTTTTAAGTATTCTTTTACTTGATAAATAGCAGCTTGTACTTGTTGACAGACCTCACACCAGAACATGAAAAGGACTGTTTGTTTATTTTCTTCCATCTGTGAAACACCTGTCCTACTGTTTCCTCTTTTTCATTACAAATGCTATAAACTGAGCCTTCCTATCAAGGAAAAGAAAATTTCCTTCCTGTGTGTGGATGTACAAGCATATTCTGTATCTCAATTGGAAAGAAAAAGAGTTGTGAGATTTTTAGGATGCACACCCACCCCAGAAGTACACTACCATAATGGCCAGCTGCATGGATCCACTAGATGTCCGTTGAACTTGATGGATCCCAGCTCTTCTCTGTGTCACCTGATAACTTGCATCATTTTCCCACTGACCTTCAAAATAGAGCTATTTACCTATGCAGTTGTGAGTAAAGACAGGAAAACCGAAGTATAATAAACTCTACTCTGAGATTCCGACTCTTTTTGTCACTGTATGCGATAGTTTAAGGCTTCCTTCCCCCACCTCTGCCACATGGGAAAAGGCAAAGGAAAGAGAAAATACCAGGTTCCTCAGTACAGAGTCTCTACAGTGCAATTAAGCAAGTAGACTGACTTCTGGTCAGCTAGTGCATAATGATTTAAAACATAGCAAAGGCAAGGAATTTATCAGAAATAAAAATAGGAAAAATAAATTAATGACATAATGGACTAAATGGTATATATATTACATCTAATCAAGCTGGCATCTCAGAAAACAGCAGCTGCTCAATTCAGTCAAACACAATTCTGTAGAGGCTCAGAGAACAGGGGTGCACTTAGATTTCTGAAGCGACATGTGGTCATACATTCATTGCTCTGACACAAAAAGGGAAGAGTTTATTTCTGATATAGTAACAGGGATGATGTGAAATTGCTCATAGCTATGATCATGCAACTTTCACCTGACTGATACACTTTCAGGATAGGAATCACAGAACCAGTAATTTCTTATTAGTGTATCTTAAAAGACTGGAAGGCAGAGTAAACATCAAAAACTTGAGTTAAAACAATAATGGTGATCTCAAACTTATGGACAAGACTGTCAGAATAAAAGCTACTCTACAGTAGAGGATGATCCGCTTGTAGAAATTAGCATAATTTCCTTTCTTTAAAATAAAACTTGAAAACTAACCTTGTTCACTGTACAAAGTAACTATGCCTGACCTCCTTTCCCAGGGGTGAAATACTCTTTCACAGAATGCCCAGGGAAATTAATTCAATAAAGTATATATTTATTCAGAAAACTCAACTGTCCATCAGATATACCACTCAACAGCAAGCACCTTCAAACCCATCTCAGCTGCAGAGAAAGGCAGTCTTTCAAGTATCC
This sequence comes from Scytalopus superciliaris, assembly GCA_013400415.1. NCBI lineage: Eukaryota > Metazoa > Chordata > Aves > Passeriformes > Rhinocryptidae > Scytalopus > Scytalopus superciliaris. The sequence goes on from VXBX01006887.1 coordinate 1,644,814, forward strand.
AAGGACTAGACTATTCGAGGCAAGGTGCCAGCACAAGTTTGAGCACAGGTCTTGCATTCATGCTAATTCACACAGTCTAATACACCCACAGGAGAGGCTAGATCCTTGTGGTCCATGAATTTTCATGATCCAAATCTTACGCATATAGCTCCCTAAGAGGAATCTTGAAGCTAGAATAAAGTACTGATGCTCCTTGAACATGTCAGCAACCAGAAATCCTGCCTCATGAGTAGAAATTGCATAGAGCTACCCAGTATAAAACACACTAACCAGTACAAAACACCATGGCTGCACTACAAGCAGAAGAGTTGTGGGATGTACACCTGATACCTATAAGGCAAACCAGAAAAGTCTCATCTTGAGAGTGCCCCTTTCTATCTGGGATCTTTAGTCCACAGATGTGTCCTGTGGCTTTTAAGGAACTAAGTCAGAAATGCTATTTTCTCTTTTAAAAATTGGCTGCAAGAGGAATTTAACCACAATATAATAGCGAAATAGCTTCTGAAGTTGAGAAATGAAGGCTCAGTGTCTGGTCTAGGCAGACGGACCTCACACCACAATTCCTTCTCCCAGGACAGTGCCCAATGCCTTGGTGAGATCTTAAGTCTCAGTGCACACTTGAACAAAGAGTTGAAGTGGCTCTTCCGTGCATTACCTTGAGGTTCTGCCACCATTAGTGAAGAGCAAGAAGAATAAACTTGTCTTGAATCACAGTTTTCTGTGACACTAACAGTAGCATAAGGACAGAAAATCCTACCTCCGTATGCAATACAGCATGGATTTTGCCTCAATTTGCAATCTGCCAGACTGTTTTCACATATTAGCATAAAGCTATGTAGTAGTTATGAGAAATACTACAGCAATTATACTATGATGAGATAACAAAATGGCTACTAAAACATGTATTTATCAGACATCCAGTGCTGCATAAACATTTTAACTACTATGAAAAGACATCTGCGCATTAAGCTAAACTAAACTACTTCTTATTAATAACTACACCATCTATACTCCACAGATTGTTTCACAGACTACAAGACATGAACTTCTGCCTAATCTTTTATGACCTTCAAAAAACCTTTTTAAATTATACATAAATATGTGCAGCTGTCTCACGTAGTGCCACCATGAGGACTTAAGACACTGTTAAGACTTTCCAGTTCTGTACCACTTAAGATCAGCAATAAACTCCAGTACAATATAAAGTCTCAGATAGGAGCTATCCAGTCAGGAGCAAAGGATTACTTATTAAAAAAAACCCCAAAAACTGACATTTTAAAAATACATGCAACTCTTCTCAGCTCCTTGCATTTGTGTTACCCATAAAAGTCTCTGCTATAAAAAAATATAAATTAAAATTAGTTTATTACATGGATAACCTCTTTCAGAATGCCAGAAAGAGAAATATGAAATCCCTTTGTTGCTCTTTAGTAGACTGAGCCCAAGCTAAGACTCATAGGGATCACGGTACTTGCAAAATATGCCCCTACTGTGACCAGCAAGAAATATTAAGAAACTAAGATGCTAAAAACAAAACCAAGTTATGTGGCAAGCTCACATAACTTTAAAATTTGCTGTCTCTTCAGAACTACAGCCTGGTGATAAGGAAGTCTGGAGACCACAACCTTAGAGGAAAGGAGAAATAAGAAAGAAAAAAGGAGAAGAAATGTCCACCTCATTTTTCACAGATCTGTCATCAACTGCAAGAGGAGTCTCCCTCTGACAAGAAACAGGGACATAGATACACTGACAATTCTCACAATTCCCTTGAAATTCAGAAGAATCCTGAAAACAATTGAAATATGTCATTTGCCACAGTCTGACCATCTAAAGTACCTTGTTTGTGATTTTGGTAACTCTTGTTTTGGCAAAACTGACAGTCACTATGAATATACATTTTAATGCAATTATTTGCACAAGGCATACCACTGTGCAAGTTTCTAGCATTTTATTTTTCCAGTGTACCTTAATTATATCCCTCCAACAATTCTAGTTCTGCAACATCCTATATAACAATGATCTTGTACCTTTCAACAGGTAAAAAACATTAAAACCACTCATTTAATGTATGAACAATGAGAAGATTTGAAACTGGAAGCTCAGAACCTTTCTCCAGATTTTACTATAATTTTCAAATCCAAAGTAAAGTCCCTTTACGCAACTTGAACAGAGTTCAGTTTACTCCAGTTTAGCAACATTTGTACTTACTGACTGTTCACTTAGATCCTGAGAGTCTTCCATTGAGGTTATTCACGTTTCTTTTCCTCCACAAGCAGAAATTATCTTCCCTTCAATTTACAGCTCAGTAGTCTAAATTAAAAAGAAGATAAAAAATTGATGTTAGTCTGTAGACATCACTTCTAAGGCAAATCTGCAATAAACAAACACCCTAACTGAGGTTTTGATTTCACTAAAATCTGCAGCGAAGTCCTCACTGATTTATATGAAGACTAATTTCATGTAAAGTGCTTCAACACCTTCAATATTAGTTGGGAACTATCTAAAGTACACCAACAGAAACAGGAATTGTTCTTTGACTTCTGCAAGAAAAAACAAACCAACAAACCAAAAGGTTGAACACAGGCAGCTGTTCAAGCAGACAATAAACAATAACCCTAGGGAGAACATATTAGAAACACAGTTATAGAACAGAACTGCTTAATACATATAATGATTATGCCTTAGTCATTAAGTCTCTGGCAGAAAAAAAAGGTTATTATGCAATTATCAGCATGAAGTCCCCTCTCTAAGGTTCATTAAATTCCTTTAGGATTAAATAAAATACACAAAATTGTTTATAACAAATAGCTCCCTACAAAGTGCTAAATGACAGAAATTACCCTCATTATTTGCTGTGTCTATGTCTTCGCTAATAGGGTGAATCACTCTCATCAAATATTGAGAACTTCAAGAGAAAAATTCTAAGTGTTCTGCCCATGAATCATTATTATAACCTTAACTATAAAGCCACATGATTATATTTACTATCATAATTACATTTATTATATTTATTACCTTTCTTATCATGAAAGATCCATTTTAGAATTATGCAAATTTGCATAATTTAGAACAAAAAAAACAGGGCCAGGGATATTTCATATATGCAAAAATAATTATATTATTAATAAAAGCTAATGTTACATTTAAAAGAAAAAAAAAGGCAATCAATTTTCAAAGTTACTTTACTGAATTGCAAGACAAAGACAAGGGTTTTTTTAAATCTTAGCAGAAACACGCAATGTGTTAAATACATCCTTTGCATGAACATGCTAAATTATACAGTTTCCAGGGCACTGGTTTTCATCTTCTTGTTGCAGCAAAATACCAAGATTCAAATGGTCTCACTGGAAATGCAGATTTTTAAAATAAAATTCAGAATTAATATTTTATCAGCATTATTCTACCTATCAACAGCTAAATCCTGCTACATTTTGAGCCCAGTTAAAGCAGCTGATTATAACCAACTGCTAACACAAAGATTTTTATAATGGCAGTTATGCCAATTGCACTTGGAACAAATCCTTTAAGGTTTAGTTTTATAAATTTGTAAAAGAGGAGAAAAACCATTAGAGAAGTCAGTGATTTAAATAAGACCAACATTACTCCCTAATAAAGATATAAAATTAAAGGATAATAGTAACCTCGTGCTGTTTTATGAGGCAATAATCCAGTTACCAATTCAACCTTGTAGTTTATTCCATCAAGAGAACCAGATTAAAAACAGAAGGAGGGAGGGCACTCTTATCCCTATTATATTGCAAGTGTTTCTAACTGGGTTTAAATATTTTTAAAACTGTTGTTAAAAGTCTTAAATTCACAGACAAGCCAGAATAAAGAAAAATGCCTGTTTCTCCTCTTGATCCAGTCCATGCAGATGTGGCTTTAAAACTGATGAAGTGTTTTATGCTCCCAGATAAAAATTTTAGCTTTTGAGAAATGTCTTAATTAGGAGGATTCCTGACTTTCCTCATCAACAAATGCATTTAAATCTAATGTATTATTTATTTATTTTTATCTGGGGGAATAAAACACTTCATCAAATTTAAACTGCAACTTCTAGGACTTGACCATGAAGAAAAACATGTGTTTCCTCCCAGAGATACACCCATAAGCTAAAGAAAATAAAAAACTACTTGAGGATCTGCTGCATACTGCTTTATAAATGACTGAGAATGTAAGACAACAAGGACCTGATCTCTCCTCTTACAATGACTTCTTCAGAAAATTAGAATTCTAACAAATAAAGAAGTCACTGATGCAATTTTGCTTTCTATGGGATGTCTAATATGATCCATTGTTGAAACTTTCGTAAGATCAAGACAGAATGTGAAGTTTGGGGACCCACAAGTGAAAAACAGCCTTAAAGCACTTGATGCTTCTCAAGAGTATTTCAGAGGCTGCTTCAGGCCCTCCAGTCAGCCAGACGGACAGATGGAATTCCAAGAAGAATCCATCATATGGAGTTTGACCATCAGACGAATAATTTTCTCCATTTCACTTCAACCCAAAAACTCAGAAAGAAAGTCCTCTCTTTGTCCAGTAAGAATTGGTTTTACGAAATGAAATGAAATTCTGAGCGGGGGAGGGTAGTCCTCAGTTCCTACCACAACAGCTTTTTGCACATGATAATCCCCTTGGGCACATTGTCGGGTCCTTCTTATTCTGATTAATTTGAAGAATACACAGTTCTACTGACCTTCTATCATGTGATGCTCCCTAGTTCTACTCAAGTTATATCATGCAATGCTCTGGCACTATAGTACAGAAGCTGCAGGATCTCAGTCAAATTTACTGTATTATTTTACACATTTTGAACTGTGTTGATAAGAAACCTAGTAGATAAACATGAGGAACTCATTTCTATCACAGCCACAGGTTGAGAGTCAAAATGTTAAATGAGAAGCAGTCACAAACAGAGCATTTTCTCATTTTCTAGTGCTCTACTTCAGAAACCTGTGTAGTACTAGCACTTGGTGCTTAGAGCTGCAACTGAATGTATGCAGGACATGCAGCAGTAAAGTGCCAACAAGTGAGAATGGGCTCCAGGGTTTGAACTCCCACAGCCTCTGGCAAAGGGGGCAGGAGACCTGTATGAAAAAGCAGGGAGCTCCTAGAAAATCTCAAACTGCAGAGTGAAGCCTCTGTCTGAGTTTGCACCATTCCTATAGAACACCTGAGTAGACTGAAGCACATCTACAGCATTGTGAAAGGTTATGCAGGGTAGGTAATGAGAAAATTAATTGCTTTAGAATCAGTGGTGTAAACTAGTGCATATACACCACCATGTTACTAAATTAGATTATTTCATGTTAGATGATTCCCAGCAAACTAATTTCTTTGAAGAAACAGGAGAGTATGTGTAGTAGCTAACTGCCTAGCATTCAATGATTTCTTACCTAGAAAAACATCCTTCTAGTTGTCTGCATGTAATTCACATGTAGTTACACATGAAAAAAATTAAATATAACCTGATTTAAAAAACGGGAAAACAAATGCTGATTTATTAGAATTTCAACTTAGCCTGTATCTATGATCCCAAACTGTATTTTGTACAGTAAAAACTTTCTCAGTCCCTAACAGCATCACATTTGGGAAAGAAGAACCATGCCCTAGATGAGAAAGGAAATTGATGTGCTTTATAGCCTATAGCTTTCTTCAAAACACAAGGGAAACTATTAGCAGATAAATTAATAAGAAAATTTTTTAAAAGGGTGTTCACTACAGGCCACCTGATCAGGAGGAGAAAGTTGATGAGGCTTTCATTGGGCAACTGGAAATAGCCTCACTGTTGCAGGCCCTGGTTCTTCTGGGGGACTTCAATCACCCTGGAATTTGATGGAGAGACAACATGGCCCAGCACACACAGTTCCAGAAGTTTCTGAAAGTTACTGAAGATAACTTTTTGATGCAAACGGTGGAGGGTCTAACAAGGAGAGGTGTGTTGCTGGACCCTGTACTAACAAACCAGGAAGGACTGGTTGAAGATGCAAAGACTGGTGGCAGCCTTGGCTGCAGCAACCATAAGATGGTGGAACTCAGGATCCTGCATGGGGGAAGAAAAACAGTCAGCAGGACTAGAATGCTAAACATCCAGAAAACTAACTTTGTTTTCTTCAGGGACCTGCTTAGGGGAAATGCCATGGGATGGGGTTCTAGAAGAGAGGGGAGTCCAATAGAGCTGGTCATTAGCACCACTTTCTCCAAGCTCAAGACCTGTGTATGCCCATGATGAAGAAATCAGGCAAAGGGGGCAGCAAACCTGCATGGATAAGCATGGAGCTGCTAGAAAATCAAGGAAGAATTTATGGGATGTGGAAAAAGGGACAGGACATGTGAGAGGACTGTAGGACCATCATCAGAGTATGCAAGGATGCAACAAGGAAGGCCAAGACCCACTTGAAATGAAGTCTGGTAAAGGACATCAAGGCTACAAGAAAGGCTTCTATAACTATATCAGCAGCAAAAGGAAGATAAGGAAAAATATGGGCCCATTGCTAAATCAGATGGGTGTCTTGGTAACAGAAGACACAGAGAAGGCCTTCTTTGCCTCAGTCTCCACTGCTGAGGTCAGTCCTCAGGAGACCCAGACCTCAGAAGTAAGAGAAGAAGGTTGGAGAAAGGAAGGCTGCCCCCTGGTTGTAGAGAGCTAGTTTAGAGATTGGCTAGACACCCATAAATCTATGGGTCCTGATGGGATGCACCCACAGGTCCTGAGGGAGCTAGCAGATGTTGTTGCTCTACCATTCTCCATTATCTCCAAAAAATCATGGAGAGTGGGAGAGATGCACAATGACTGGAGGAAGGCCAAGGTTACTCCCATCTTCAAAAAGGGAAAGAAGAAGGGCCTGGGAAACCACCAGCCAGTCAGTATCACCTCCACCCCTGGAAAGATGATGGGGAACAGATCATTCTGGAGGTCCTCAACAAGTGGTCAGCATGGATTCACCATGGGGAAATCATGCTTGACCAATCTGATAGCCTTCTATGATGACATGGCAGGATGGGTCAACGAGGGGAGAGCAATGGCTGTTGTCTACTCCAGCTTCAGCAAGGCTTTTGACACTGTCTCCCGTAACACTCTCAAAGGTAAGATCAGATGAATGGACAGTGAGGTGGATCAAGAACTGGCTGAATAGCAGAGCTCAAAGGGTCATGATCTGCAGAGTAGAATCCGGCTGGAGGCCTGTAGTCAGCAGTATTCCCCAGGGTTCAATACTGCATCCAGTCTTACTCAATTTCTTTGTCAATGACGTCAGCGTTCTTATGTTGTAAGGCAAAATGAAACCTCAGCTCTCATCATAATCTCAGAAAAGCTATTGCCTGATACATGTCTAACTAATTTTAGAACTAATTTATATTTATATGTATTTATATTAGATAACTTATAGCTTTGTTTGCTTTGGTGTTTTATTTATACAAGTGCTATGTTTTCTTGAAAGTAGTGTCAACACTAATAAAAACAATTCTTCAGTGGAAAAGCAGTAAGAAACATTATTATTTATAGCTAACTTGAAGGGAGAGCAAATGACTAACACATTTTAAATACCATGAACAGTTAAAAAGTCAAAAAAAGGCATCCTGACAGTACGACCTAGTCAGGGACATGTACTGCTTTCCTAAGAAAAACTAGCAGGTGGACAGAAAGTTACAGAATTTCTAAATTATTTTAGCTCTCAAACAGTTCTTTTTTCATTCCTGAAGAATTCTTGCATAAAAAAGAAGTGTCTCAGGAATCCTGCATGTGTATTTAGGTTCACTGGTGTCTACCTCCTGATACGAGTGAAATAAGTCTCATGAAAAACTCATATTGCACTAGAGAAAGAAAGTTTCTCTTTCTCTCCACAGACTAGAGAATATTTTTTCCTTTCCTTCACTTCTAATACTTTTTTCCCTCCCTTAGGGTCTCTATCAGCTTAAATATGCCTATCTTTCGATCAGTTTGGTTTCAATCCATTTCTAGGTTGTTGAGGATAAGAATCTTATTCTCAGATAAATTTTAGAGCTTTCTGGAACCCTTTGCAGAACATTCAGGACCCAGTTCTCCACTTCTTAGTGACTTCCAAAATAATGAGCTCATTCCTCATCCAAGTCTTGCCCTTGGTCTGCAGCGTAGAAGTAAGCCATACACTTTCCATGTATCATTGATTTTAGCTCCGGGTATGTCCAGTGACCCCTGATGGAGGGAAATCATCTTCCCTGGGTTTTGTGTTTTGCTGAGCATCTGCCTACATTGATCTGCATTTGCAAATGGATTGCTTAAATAGATAGATTATTCCTTATTTTGAATAATCATAACTACACTGGAATTTCATACAACAACACATGCAACTTAGTGCAGATGAATACTCTATCGTAACCACACACTCTGTCCTGCTACTTGTTTACAGGCAAAGAATACAGAAGCAACTTCCAGGATGTGCTGAAAAGTAAGTGGACCCAGCTGCTTTCTCTACAAATAGCCTTCATTTTCATAGTAAATGCACGGGTGACAGCATACTGATTAGATGGAGGGGGCTGCACAGGGCACCCTTTAGGACCTGTTCAGTGTTCTCATCCCAGCACAGTATCCAGCACAGATGTGTGTAAGGATAGGCATGTGCCTAAACTGGGTATACGATATATATTCTAAAATATATAGAAACTGCTTCTGAAATTAGTAAGTTTCAAGGTGCCATGTCAGACATGATTAGAGTCTTACTAGGATCCCTGCTGGAGATGAAATAAGTATTTGTTCCTGCTAACACAGTCATTTCCAGATCTCAAGACAACAGAAATACACATACTGGGTTAAGATGCATGCTAAGAATAGGGATGGGATCTTCAACACCCATCACACATTTACAGTCCTGTGCTCATCCAGATTCCTTTCCCCTTCTTACTCTCCTGAAGAATGATATATTTGAAAGTGGGACATGATTTTATTATTTTCATCTCCTTTTCTAAACATGTGAATTCATGCCAAACATTAAATAAGGTGATCAAAACAGACATGCTACCAAAGTGAATTACACCGAAAACTCCTCAAAATTTAGGTTAAACAATTGCATTTCATGCAAGTCACTATACATTTGTTGCACACAGTCTTGCAAATTCTGCATGGTCTTCGGTGAATGTATAATTGTCAGTTAAGTGCAGTTTGCTTCCTTGAACTGAGTCTCCTGAAGGGTGGCCTTGTTTGTGTGGCATTTGTGGACATTTTATTCAAGAAAAACTAAGGTGCTATTCCCACTCTGCATCAGGTACTCAGAAACAAGTCACACAATCACAAAACCACTTGCTACCAGTAAAAAAGAGGCAAAAAAGCAGAGCAACACAGACCACAAGGACCCTGCAACAGTCAGGTACGTAAACCAGGTAAGAAACAGAAAGGGTCCCTGACAAGAGATCTGCCTGCTCTCCCACTATCATCATACACCAAAACAAGTGGGAAAATAGCAAAACAGAAAGACTTCCTGGCAAACAACTGCAAGCACTGTATCTCAATTATTTTAGGACAAATAACACTTTGGTGCAGCATTTCTCTCTTTCAAATCTGGGTACCAACTTTACAGGTACCAAATAAAAGTAAAACTGACTCCCCTACTCTTCCTATCACTCCCATCCCATACCTGTGCAACAAATAAGAAGGATTAACTTCAAGAATTTCAGAATACAGAATTATAAACTCAGTATTACCTCCCTTATCCTAACATTGCACAATACACTGTGACATTTGTGAGATTGAAACCAGAGCTGCAAATCCACTGATGCTTGCTTGGGGGCTTCTCAGCTGAGAGACATCTTCACTCATGCTTAGATAAGGCATGCAGCTACACAGACCTCTTCTGTCTCCTTCCAGATTAATCAATTACAAATTTTTCCAGATAGAAATAAATGAAATAAATGCTGAGACTGTTTCTGGCCTGGATTTAAAAACAAATCTAATGTAGAACCCACTGTGTTCCCCTGAAAATAATGAGAAATTGATTTGCAAAAAAATTAAATGCAGAGTTTTCAAACTCATTGTTGATTAAACATACATAATCCTTACCAAAAAGAAAGAGAGTTCTGGAGGCTGGGGTGGTGGGGACAAACAAGTAATGCAAAGATGCCACAGATAGAAGCACATTATTTCTTTAAATTTTAATTAAAATTTTAGGTTTATTTTCCTACTAACTGGTGATTTCAATGTTGTGAACATCTAGATTTTTTTAGGAGGAAGCATTTGGGTTTTTACTATGCAGCGTAATTTGGTTATTTTCTGAGGCATTTTCCTTCTCTTTTGTTGTATAAAATTGCTGTAAACAAACCAAATAAAACATTTCAGTTCTTTATAAACTAATCCCCGAAAACAGAAAGAAATATTCTATACTTGGTTAGCCAGAATATTTAAAGAGACACTGTAAACTTGAAAATATTATTTATTATTTTCTCTCCCCAAAAAGCATGTGAAATTTACCTTTCACATGTTAAAAAAAAATCACCTTGTGACACAAAAATAGCATAAAGTAATGATAAAGGCTATTTCAAAAGAGAAATCTTAGTTATCATTTTTGAATTGAGGAGAATGTAAAAATGAGCATATACTCCAGGTAAAAGCAAAAGGCTGGAAAAATTAAACCAAAGAATCCAACTACGAGGTATCATGAAAGCCATATCTATACATCCTTTTTGTTTTAAAAAGTCATGCCACAGTTTGAAGAGTGTATTCAGCAGTATGAGTATGCAATGACAGTTACTAAAGAAGTTCAAATGCTCACTAGGATTCCTGGAAACATCCTGACGAAGGAGGAAGAGTGCAGCATGCCCATCCTTTTTAGTCATAAATGTCATTGCCCAGCAGCTGCCATTCCTGTTACTGCAAGTGTTTCACATACAGTTCTTCAATGGAACATTTTGAAATGTCAGAAAGAAATATAAAAGTAAAGCCACTGAAAAGAAACATGAGTACTTTGGTTCTTATTCAGTAGATGAAATGCAATGTTTTTCTTAACTAAAGTTGACAATAACCCCTAAATATTGCATCCGAGAAAGTGTCCCTTTCTCATTCCATGAACAATGGAAAATAAAAGTGTGAATGCAGAACTGCCCCAGAATATGGAACTCCTGCTGGTGCCAGCATGCAGCTCAGGTGGTTTCTAACAGAACACAATGACAACTATTACTCATCAAACCTTACACTGCTGCACCCCAGCCATCAAGTTAAACTGAAACCCTGAAAACACAGTGAATGAGAAGTAGAAAATTTTCTATGTACCACCTTTGTCCAGCACAAAGACAATGCTAGGCCCCATACCAGAAGTGCTGTATAGTCTACATTTTTATGCAGTCTATCCTCACATGAGCTGTCTGCATGAATTGTGGTTCTTGTCCCATCATCAGCCCCCACAGGCAACGGATATGTCATGAAATCCATTGAACAGCTCATCATCCTACAGACAGGCGAGTCTCTTTACTATGAGCCAGAAGCAAATGTGCCACACAAACTAATTGTGAAAACATGTATTCTCAGATTTTAATTGTAACAACTGCTTTGACAACAGGTGCTTTACCAGATTCTCCAATTTCTCAAGTTTCCTTTCTAAAGCTAAGAAAAGGTACAGCTTTTCAGAAGCAGCTGCACCCACACTATCTACACAGGTAAAGTAACCTCTTACTCTGCTGAGTATTTAGTTTAAATTACTACTCCTTTTTTGGCTATGATACCATCATGATCATTTGCTATGGCCTCCAGTTGTTGGTTTCTTTTAAAATAAACTGCTGGCTTGTAGTGAAGCACATACTGTTTGCTTACTCTCATTTTGTTCGACAAGTCAGAGTACTCTTAGCAATCTGCTCTCTTCATTATTTACCAATCCCTCAGTCTTTGTAGTAGCAGAACTGTAGGCATTACCGTCTAACAACAGAAGTACAAGGAAGCTGGTGAGAAGAAAAATCTCTTTTATTAGGTGCGCAATTGTTCTAATCAAGGGTATTACTTCTTGTAGCACTTACTAATCTCTGTGTCACAGGTAAAATAATAACTAGGTTTTGATTTGATGATTAGCCCCCCGAAAAAAACCTCTTTGTAACAGAATCCTCTTTAAAGACTTGTTAAAAAGTACTTGTGAAATCTATCCTTTAGTTTGCTGTTTCAATTCATTTCATTTATGCCAAAGTGATTTTGAATCCTTCAAGTTTATTAATCAAAACAGTCATGTAAATTCAAAATTCTTACAGAATTTTGTTACATCACTACATCTATCTTTTGAAATCAAACTTGCACTCACATCAAAAGTAATATCCCTGGTTTGGCATGTTTGAGTATTCATAAACTCATGATGCAGTATAGTACGCATATTTCAGTGTTATATGGGAACAACGTAAAAAAAGGCATTTGGAACGTGATAGCATGTAAGTTAATACTTTGTGACAGTAGAGGCTAATAAAAATATAGTTGCCATAAATTAAGCACTTGTCTACAGTGACAGGTAAGTAATGGCCACTTCTGAGAAATTATTACACTTCTTTCCCCAGAAGTAGTAGTAAAAGAATGCAGCCTGTCACGAGCACTGCAGACCTTGGCAGTGACGTTCTCCTTCTAGTGGGGTAATGCTCTGCCTGACACCTGCAAGACCAGCTTTTGGACAGCAGTGCAAAGATCTAAAAAGTTCTGTCATCTGGTATCATGTCTGGACTCCTGCCTTCCTTTGAGAAAACCACAGCTGTCCCCTTCGGAGGCTCCAATACTTTTCCTACTGTTTTAACCGGCACGTAGATCTGCAAATTATTTGCAGCTACTTTAATTTTAGTTAAAACCCCAACATCAATAAAACCTTTTGACTGAAGATCAAGGGATCATTTTTGTAGACAATGTTTTCGTTCTGAAAAATTCCACCTATCCTGCAGACTTGACCCTGCACTTCAGTTAACAGAGGTGCCAGATTAGGTAACGGAGACTGTGGTTCTGCAGCTATTTCTGCAGCACCACTGCCAGGCTCGGCAGCACGGGTGCTGCCACTCATTCCGACCTTTGCTTCGCTGCCAGCACAGCTGTTTGTGAACCACAGCAAGGAACACATCCAACTTAAACGAGTGGCCAGCAGAGGCAGGTTAAGGGGCTGCTTTAGAAGTACTGCCACCAAATATGAAACCATAGCTTCACACTTTTCTGTCCTCCATCACACAAACCAGATGGGAGCAGAGCTTCAGATACGGTTAGTCACACATGAGGCTACAGCTACGGATGCTTATGCAAACCAATATCCCTAGCAAATGAGGTAAAAACAGAGCAAAATGATGTATCTTTTCCTACAGACCTTGTAAACAAACTGTTGCAGGCTTAGTCCTGATTTGACAGCATCTCTCAAGATGCTGTTCCAGTCCTAGACTTCCTTCATTGCAGATCTAAGCAAGAGCTCAAAAAGTTGAGCAGTTTCACAACTACCAGGGCACAAACGCTTTCACTTCATTTGTTTTATGTAAAAAACTTGACTACTCACCTAGACCTTGAAGAAATTAGACTATACTTTAAACAGAAAATTGGAAAAGAAGCTGAATCATAGCTAACTAGCTACCAGAAATTACTAGGAAACACATCAGCTGGCCATTTTAGCTGAAAGACCTCCTACTGCAGATGACTCCCAGACACAGTGCTGCACAGTGAGCTCAGGACTCAGATGCTTTGAACACAAAAGTTGCTTCTCTGAAGGGGAAATCAACTGAATAAAATTAATATGAACATTACACCAGCTCCGTCTACCATGACAGATTATGATAAACATAAAAATAGGTGACTGAGTGGACAAGTGCTTTAATCTTTTCATTTGGAAAACCTACCACAGTCCCAAATCTTACCTTGGAGTAACAGGAAATTTTATTTTCAAGGCCCTTTCCAAGAATATAATTATTGCATTTGTAAAACCTCTATACCATTCAGCCCTATTAGTTCCCAGCTCCCCAGTTCTATGTGTTAAGAAGACCAGAACAGACATGTCAGGTAGCACAAGTCTGAGTTGCATTGCTAGAACTTGGGGGAGGAAATGTGCACAATCTCCCTGGGATGTGCCTGGTTTTGTGAAACCATGTTTATGCTGGGACACTCAGGAGAGCTGGAAGAAAGACTTCTCATATAGTATGATGTCAGGATGCATAAACTGAAGTGTATAGAGGCTGGTTTAGCTGCTCTCTCTTGGGAGAACAGTGAACTTCATTTTCTGTAATGTTCTGGGAATATAGTATAGTAAATAAAAAGGGACATCCAGATGAGATTTAATATTGTAAGTGGACTTCATGCCTTTCATTGAATAGACTTGACATTCACCAAATAACTCTAAATGAGCACAACTTGATTATTTACTTCTGTGAGCAGCAAAGTTGCCTGAACAGAATTAAAAGAAATCAGGCAATTAACAATATTTCTAATTGCATAGTTTTCAGGAATACAATTACTTTAAAAGGCATTGCTGTGGTCATTTATAAAATGTTACCAAGGGGGAAAAAAAAAAAAAAAGGAGTATTCTAACATAGAAGTATGAAAATGTCTTAAAATGGAAGAAAATAAATATATATTTTGGACATTTATACTTAACTCTCCTTTGGTTTTTTTCCTAAGTATTGCAGTATCACTTCTCTGTGCATGTGATCTCACACATATAATGCATATTGCAATACCCTACAAAAAAACCCCAGACTGCACTAAGAATAGAGGACTAGATACTCATCTGGCATAATGTGAGACCACTCCAGTAATTTCAGCATTCCTACTCCAATTTGCAACAGCTAAGGATCTGGCACAAAACATCGAGTTAAGTTTCCAATTACCTCATGCACCAGCATTGATTTCAGTACTTATATACACATAGTCATAGAGAAGAATTATTTTAAAAATTGCAAACTCAGCTCTGTATTTCTTTTACTTTTGTGGTCTAAATCAGACCCCTCATGGTATTTTAATGTAGGTTTTTGTGGTTTAATTATATATGTTTCAAGAGCAGGCTAGTTACTTTCTGCACCTACCCAATTAAATAAAAAGGCAGCAGTAATTTTTTATGCTGCTGAGAATGTCAGCTGATACTGGGTCACGTCACAATAGTAATTAATTTTAATGTTGCCAAAAACTCTAATGTATATTAACTAAAATATATAAGCAAAAAGTTATCACCTATACAAAAATCAGTCTTCTCTATGTGGATATTTTGCAGGTTGTCTTGAGAGGTCTTTTTTGCAATTTGCTGCTCCAGATTGGTCAAACTGTATAGACCAGCCACTATATGAAGCAACCCTAGTGTAGGGACACAGTATTCACTGAGCTTTTCCTGAGTCTTCCTGAAGAGACTGAGGTCTTCAGAGACAGCACATAAATTACATCCAACTGAACTGTCCTACATAGCCCTGCAACATTACTTGCTACACTGTACTTCTAAAGAGAGTTGCTCAATGAAAAATCACAGTGATAATATTTATTTATTTATTTCTAGAAAAAGAACATAGATCTTCAAAGCAATTTAGGCATAGAAAACCTCCAAACTCCTCCTTTTTGAATCCATGGTAACTGCAGTCAACTCAAAGTTTAGTGTCTAGTACCTAAGCCTAAAAGCTGAAGGCCAGGTAAGTCTCACTTTGGTATATGGACCTCCAAAAGTTCTGAAGATAATCACTGATCATTATAATCTTGCCTTGGAGAAGCGGGGAAATTTTAAACATGGGGAAATTTTAAACAAATTGAAAATAATATGCTTAAACTTAGTATTCCTCAGACAGCCACTAGCATTTGGCATTTTGCTCAAATGTCTGATAAACTAGCTTTACACAATCCTGTGACTGAGACTGCCCAGTGAAACATTTCTATATAGGATAATCAATTACCAAAGTAATTTTCACTGTTTAACATTAAAGGGAAAAAAAGGGAGGCAGGTATTTGACACATTTCTCAGGCTTAAAGACACAAAGAAGAAACTGCTTTAAGATAGTTTTTGCCAAGGTACTGTATTACAGGCATCCCAAAAGCAAACCTTCTGGCAACACTACAAACTAAAATGTGGACTAAAAATGTGAGTTTTATTGCCTTTTCAAATAAATTTTATTATTCACTTGACATATAAGCACTCTTCTTATCTGAGTTTTTGCACTGCTAAGTGCGTCCAAGTTCCTTTAACCACTTCTGATTTAATGACAGATTTAGTAACACTGCAACACAGAAGTGTGCCCTTGGCAAAAAAAATTATTTCATAAAAAATCTGATTTTTTTACAGCAACATCTAAAATGTCACCTAATACATAAAAGTAAAGCAGAATTTTTTAAATTTATATTGTAAACCCTGGGGGTCTGATAGGTAAAACATCTATTGACTTTAAAAGACCATAAAGATAATTTATTTTTAATAACCATTTTCATTTAATTTTTGAAAGAGTAGCAGTTTATGCATTCAGTAGAACCATGCCCTGAAATCTCAGGGGTGATTAAAGGGCTATGACAAAGCTGAAAGGTTTCGAATATCAAACTATACTATTATGTCAGGGTCAGCAAGATCAATTAGTGCTTTTCAATGACAGAAAAAGGTTAAGTTGAACACACATTTACACAATATTTAAATCCAAAAAAGAAGAATTGCACATATTAAGTTTACTTATAAACCACCGGATTGATGGCCAAATATCAAAACTCTTCTTTCACTTGCATAACAAATACCGGTTTTTTTACACAAAGTGTCAGGAAGATTGCAGATACTTAGACAGCAGAAATACTACTGGATTGTCAAGCACAAAGAAAAAAAGCAAAAACAAGGGCATCTGAGTGTTTCTGCTACCAAACTTAGTTTAGTGCTGAACTTCCAAAAAGATTTAAAAATACTTGATCAACTTGACAGATGTCTGTTAGTCTGGTGCCTCTGTGTTTGCATTCCTCCTGCAAACCCTGACAGAGCCAAAAATAAATGATAGTGAGCACATAAACTGATTCCTATGTTCAGCTAAAAAACAAACAGAAAACTACCATACAGCACACTCACACCCACCCTTCAAATTCAAAATGCTAACCTGTACATTAACTTATCTTATATCTGAAAAAAAACAGGTACACCTTCTGCAATTAAAAGCCTCCCAGAAACATGCACACCAGGAACTGAGGAAACTTATATTTCAGTTCTTAGTATCACAAGAATACTCCCTGGAAGTACAGGTATGTTAGAAGTTAATTCGACACCTGCTAATACAAATGTTGCTGTCGTAAACATAGCTTGAACAAAGTACCTGGTTATGATATCAAATAAAGCCAGCATAAAATCACAATAAAAATGCAGGAGATTAAGAAAACCTATGGAATAAAGAACACTGCATTGAAATCAGTGATTTAGATTGGAATTGCATTATTCTGAATAAAAGCAAAGCAAGATTACCTTTCTTCAATGACTATTTCAAAATATCTCTTTTTATTTAAGCCCACTTCTCTATTTCTTCATGGAGTGATTTGAAATATTTACTACCAGACAGTACCTAAATTTAGGTTTTAAGTGCTTTAACAGCTCTATGAAATATGATCAGCAGCTGCAATATAGAAGTATGCTGAATAAACTCTCCTTATAAAAGGGGAGACCTGTTTTACCCTGAGTTCATAAAATCCCTACTTTCAAGAAGGAAAAAGATAACAGAGAAAAAATTAATAGCTGTGTCCCAGAGCGTTTGACAGAAATTCCAGGAATTTCTTTCTTCTTTCTGTATTAACTGTTGTACTTAAGAGGAAAAAGCACTTTAAATTTTAACACTGAAGGATTGCATAGAACATCGTGCAATACCACCAGTTCATCAAGGAAACAGACAGGTACCTTTCCCACACCAAATGCAAGAGTTTAACATTAATTCTAGGATTGAAAGGTAAAAGTTACATAAAGTTTAAAGAGTTAAACTTTAACGCTTGCATCAGACGCTAAAAATACGCCACAGGATACTATCTATAGCTGTATTCCTAGTTGCCTTGTTTGAAATATTTTAACTGGGAACTGCAATTAACTGGGAAAACACCAGTGTCCTACTCATTACATTGTTTGTTTAGAATTTTTTTATTCCTTTGACATTATCCATACAGAATAAATTTCTATTGCAAAGTGTTGTGAAGCCATTAATAAATACAAATCCAGCAAGAGTAACCTTCAACTAAATTTATTAGCAGCACAATCATATACATGTGACAATTAATAACTGCATACAAATTTTCTGAACAAAGATACATAAAAGATTAGTCAACATACTCCTCTTTCATTGCTATTAGATTTGATTGAAGAACATCTGGTAACATAAATACCAGAATTTTCAAAAGAAAGCAAAAAGAGCTGTTTCGGACATACCCCAGCTAATGTTAGATGTCAAACACAGAGGAAAAATCACAGGAAAAACAGAAAAATGTCAGTCTGTATTCCCGCTTTACTCACAGTATGATACACACTGCAGGTATGCAAGCATTTGTTACTCGGCAGCATTTTCAGAAATACTAGAAGAAAAAGTCAAACCCGCAGCAATTTTATGAAACTTTTGAGCGTTAAGGAAATGAAACAAAGATATATCCTGAGCTTTAACGTAAAGTACATACTTCAAACAACAGACTTTGAGGTCAGAGCAAAAAATATATTTCCCATACAGAAAAGATGCCTGCTTTGTATAGCTCACTCTAAATCTAAACTGCTGGTTAGTTTATCTTAGATACACTTTCTAGTCTCCGCAAGTGAAACACGTAAAACAAAACTGGTTCCTTACTGTTCTAGCATGACTTCATGCTTAAACTCGAACCGGCCAAGGCGCTCCCTTGTCTGGTACAGCTTGCCTCCCAGGATTTTCGTAAATACCAACTATTTCACACCGCCACGCGCGAGCTAAGCGTGTCCCTCCGTGCGCTCGGCTGCGAGCCCTGCCCGCGGGTACCGGGCCGGCAACACCGCGCCTGCTTGGCTCCCAGCGGCAGTTTCATAAATGTAAATGAAACTTTAGATGCCAACTACCGATTGGCAGCGGCGCTGCCGTGGGATGCCGCTCTCCCTTCTCGGAAGAAGGCGCCGCGGGGCTGCTCCCCCGCGGGTGGGTGCCGGGCGCGGTCCCGGGGCACCCCCTGCGCCCGGGCACGGCGCGGAGCCCCCGCGGCTCGGGGAGAACCGCTGCCGGAGCCGTGTGAAACTCAGCTGGCGGTTGTCCGGGGGTATCTGATTTTGGAAGTGTCTGCAATGACAGCAGGAGAAGGAAATTAATGGCTAAGAGCCCACTGGGTTTGAACACGGAGAATCCTGTTACCTCCTCGCGGATCAAGTACGCGCACACATCCGCACGCACACACAAGGCTTCCCCACGTGGAAATGCTGTCTGACCAAAACACAGGACCCTGCACCGCCGGTGGAAAGGGCGGCGGGACCCCCGCGCCGGGGCTTCCCCGTGCCCCCGTCCTCCGGCACAGCGGGGACCCGCGGCGGGGGTGGGGGCGCCGTGGCACGACCCCAAAACGCACCGTTTTGTCTTTGAAACCACAAGAAAAATAAGCCGGGGCGGGGGAGGGGAAGTGCAGGAGACATCCCTCAGGGAAAGGAAACGGAGAGGAACAAAAACAACGGGCAACTCTGTCCCCGCTCCCCTCGGACAGCGTGAAAAGTGGCTGCCGGAGCGGCCGTGGTGTCTGCCGCTCGGGAGGCAGCGGGAGGCAGAGGGAGGCAGCCCTTCCCCGTCCGTCGGCACCCCGAGGGGCAGGCAGGGCAAACCCCCGACCGCTGCCGGCGGTGGGGGCAGCGCGGGGCCGGGGCACCGACCTACCCTTCCCGCTGCCGCCTCTGCTTGCGGCTCCCTGTGCTGGCCAGGCTGCCTCGCCCCGCGCTGCCCAGGCGCTCGCTGGAAGGGACGGGGGTTTCGGGAAGGGGCTCGATGCCACCCCTGGGTGTTTTCATGGCGCTCTGGCCGGAGAGGGTCCCCGCCGCCAAAAATGTTTCCTTCCCGTCTCCGGTCAATCCGCGGCCGGCCCCGGCCCTCCCGGCCGGCACAGCCCCTCCTGCCCTCCCTGCCCCTCGCCTACCCCGGTCGGGCTGGCAGTCCCAGGCTGCTCCCGGGGCACAGCCCGGGCCCCCCGTTTCTGCCTCCACGAGGGTGGGCAGGAGGCGCAAGCGGGGAACAATGCGACTGCAGCCCTGAGAGCCTGCGCCTGGCTTGGGGTTTACGCCAGCAGCCACGGGAACAGCCAGTCGAAGAGGGGTGAGGGCAAAACAGCAGGGACTGTCACCTGGAGAGAGGCAGAAAATTCCGCTGGGCGTGAAAAAGTGTCCCCGACCCCACCGGAGACCGGTCTGGTTTTTTGCAGCTAAACTCGCGTGGGGCCCGGGGTGAAAGCTCGTCTCTAGCCCGCGATGGAAGGGTCCGCTGGTCCTTCCTATCATGTTTGTTTTACAGTAACTTTGTTGTTGTTGTCGTCATCGGACCAACACGAAAACAAAGCTAAATAAACGCTAAATACAAGCATATGCACACACATGCCTCCACGGACACATGCACATGCGACAGGGAACCGGTTTCCTCCACCTCCGAGCAGTAGGGGAGGGAGGGAGACGCGGGGTCGGGGAAGTCAGACACTCACCTTCTCGCTGCCGGGATACGCCGCTACTTTTATTTTAGGGCCGCTCCTTGTTTATTTATTCTCGTGCCTTCTCCGAGCCGAGGCTCCCCTTTTGCACTGTTCCGCTGGAAAAACCAGAACATCCCCTCTACAAGTGTGTCCCCCCCGCCCCAGCTTTCTTCACACACAAATAAAGCGCAACTCGGAGCAAAACGGGAGGGGAAATTCGGAGGGGGGAGGGAGGGTATGTAGGGATGGAGGAGGAGGTTGGTACGGGAGAAGCTAAACACTCCTCGCACTTCAACGAGTGCAACCACTTGCCTCTCGCAAAAAGGGCACTTACAAAGTTTCCCTGGCAAGGGACGGGACTTTACTAAGAAAAGGCAACCTCTCCTGCCCAAAAAGGCCGTCCCGGCAGCGCAGGGGTAAGGGGCGAGGAGCGCGGAAACCAGCGCAGCCCCGGGCGCTCTGCTCCTCGCTTGTGCCGGGAGCTGCCACCGGGGCTGCGCTCTGTGCCGGCCCCTTCTCGGCATGGCAGCCCCGCTGCCCACCCGCTGCGGCCCCACTAAGCCCCGCTCAGCCCCACTCAGCCCCGCTCAGCACGCCTGCGCTGCCGCTGCCCCGGACCCCAACACACTACGGCGGGCACGGACCGCCGGCTTACCCGGCCCCCAGACAACTCCAAAGTGTCCCTCCCGCTTTCCCCGGCCTCGCAGCCCGGGACCTGTACCTTTCGCCTTCGCTACTCCCTGACATCGGCAGTGGATAGTGATGGGAGCAAAGGAGCGCGTCCTGAAGGGCACGGGCCACAGGTTGACCAATGCTGATCTACTCGAGTACAGGTAGTGAAGTCGGCACTTCACTTTTCCCATTTGTTTCTTCTGCAAGTAATCAATACTATAAAGTAATCCTGAGTTTTTGGAAAGACTGTGAGTGTATGAATGATCAAGTACTACACAACAGGAGTGGTTGGTGTACCCTTTTACAGGATGTATTTGTCTCCTCTCTCAAGCTGGTCAGTGTGGATGGAGGCAAAGTCCTTTCCTGCTCTGAAACTGAACGCTCTTTTCTGCAGGAAATTCATCAGCTGCATTTGATCCTTTTTGCTGCTTAGTGTGGGCAAGGGGAAGACCTCTAATTGCTTAGTCACATTTCATACTCTTAACTTTCACCTTGTTTCATCTCCTGAGTGGATTGAATGGCTTTTGTTCAACCAGCTGCATCACACTCTTTCTATCAAGTTAGCTTCACTCTCCAAAGGGTGTAAACCAAAAATTTAAAAGAAGAGGCAAAGTTAGGCCCTATATCCAGAGAGAGATGTGAGAAAAAAGTATTGGTTTTCAGACGTACTAAGTGTCAGAAGCTTTTGAGGTCAGCAAGTCACATGAAAAGGGGGGGGGGGAAAGTATAGCTTTGTGAAGATTCTTTCCTACCTGCCTTCTCTTTGCTTGCATTGCATTTGGTAATACTA
This sequence comes from Scytalopus superciliaris, assembly GCA_013400415.1. Lineage (NCBI taxonomy): Eukaryota > Metazoa > Chordata > Aves > Passeriformes > Rhinocryptidae > Scytalopus > Scytalopus superciliaris. Next base: position 1,666,818 of record VXBX01006887.1, read on the forward strand.
TTTAAAGCATAACTTTACTCAAACTGTCTGCCTTTGAATTTCATAATTTTCTTTCAATGAATTGTAGTAACATGGCTATCATTTTCCTAAATAATTTCAGACTTATGATGACTAAATCTTCATGGAAACAAGTCTATAAAAACCTTGTATTTGCTGTCTTAGTAGAGTCAGAAGGAGAACAGACTCGGAAAACTCTTTTGACCTACACAAATACAGCTAGAAAAACTTTTAAACTAAAGAAGTCTCCAAAAGCCAGCCTTCAAATTGACATAGTGTAGGACAAGCCAGAAATATGAAATGAATTTTGAAATTGAGAGCTTAGAGAGTAACTGAAAGGAGAGAAAACTCAGATTCGTGGGAATAGTGATTGACAACTCTGTCACAGGCTAAGTCGCAACTAATGCCAGCATTCATCTTGCTTACAGGCTCCTTCTGCCGGGAAACATGCTAACAACTCCTTCCTTTCTAGGGGACTTTTGTGAACAGCAGCCCAGTGGTCTAACCTGAGGTACTCGAACATGGTAATGAAGGTTTTCTGAAGTCTGGTTTCTTTCCACTTCAATGAAGCTAATTCCTGTTAAGGGGAGCAGTCACCTAGTAACATTGGTTGTTTTAATAGACATACCACTTTAAAACAAGCGCTTAACCATCTGTTGAGCTCTCTCTTAACATGTAAGGGTACAGCTGACTTGAAAAGATTACGCATATCTTTGTTCAGTGTAACTTGCTTCAAATTGAGAAGGGATGAGAGGGTTGCACTGTTATTACATGGTATGATCCCAAGGCAAGTCTCTCAGTAAGGGGCCTGATCTTGATGTCATTGGACCATGTTGCTACTTTGCTATTGATTGTGATGGGAGTGGGCAGGGTGGTGCCAAAAGTAATGAGTGTTTGGCCTGGGTCAAAAAGGACTGAGGGGAGTCCTACAGAAACTGATCTTGTAACCAATTTTTCACAGTGATTTATTGTAAATATTACTTTCACAGGTAGAAATTAAGTGATGATTTTGGTTAAATCAATGCTCTTGGACTGAAGTAAATTCCAGTGACCTCAGTGGAAGGGATTTCAGAAGGTGGCAAATTCAAAATGTAGTACAATACACTGGTTCATATAAATTGTTTCTGTGTGACCATGGAGAAGGTCATGCCAGAAATAGTCCTGAGAGGCCAAGGAAGCACTGTAGGACCCACTTTTACACCAGAATAGAAGAATAATACCTTATCCATTTAAAGCAACACGGGAATGTAAGTAGGCAGGATGTAATTATCTAGATGGGTGTTTGGCCAGGGACTCCTACACTGGTAAAAGCTACCATAGGGTATTTCATGTCCACAGGTGCTCAGTATCCTTGCTTTTTCCTCTTAAATAAAGACAGCACTTGTGATCATATTCTTTATTCTGATTCAGTACTGAGTCAGCAGAAGAATGTCACCCTGCACAAATACCAGTTCATACAGTAACTTGGAATTTCCTTGGAGGTCTTCCATGCAAATATGGTAGCCTCAACTGTGCTTACCTTGGGAGATCTAGTGAGATTACAGCCATAAATACTATGGCTGCACAGAATCATGTTTGCATATATTGCTAAAACAAATATGGCCTTTGAAATATTCATAAATAATTTCTAAATTAAACTAATATTCTTTTACATTGCATCCCAGGAACAAGGTTTTGTTGTTGTTTAAGCAAAGGGATTATGCTTAGGTATTCTGAGAAAAACTGATGACAGTCACTGTTTTGGCAATGTATCATCATTATGATTTATTGAAGTGCCTACCATGTCGCATCTAGTTTATGTACCTGTTGCAAATTTTGTTTTACAAAAGCAGGACTTTGAAATACGGTTTCTTATTTTCAGGTTCAAGTATGAAATCCAAAAGCCTGTTAATTAGGCAGAGTGTGTTGATCTGTACACTTAAGGTTATTATTGGTGCTTCATGGTTTTATAGTCATAAAAAGAAAGAATGAATGGGGGTTCTTTTGACCTGGTTATCAGATTTCAGGTTTAAAAAGAAGGTGACCCACCCTTTTCAGTAATTTGACATGCAGGGTTCAGCTGTGGGTTCAAAAACAGGTTGCAACTGGCTAGTCATTGTGATCATGAAATGCCAATTGTGCCTTTAAGTATGTTATATAACCTATTTTTTGGTTTCAAGTATGCCAACATTTCAGTGTTATTTAGTTTTCCATATATTTTAAAATCCAAACAAATCTGACCTCAATCATAAGGTTCCATGGCTCCAAATAGATGAGCTTTTCTAATATTTTATTTTGAGTGCCTACGTTCAATACTTCATCACATAGATATGTGCTTCAGACAGTGCCAAATACTGTGCCAGGGATGTCCTCAATTATCTTCAGTGCTTACCAGGAGAGGGCTCTGTTCTGCATACCATACACAGAGTAAAGTCCCACTGCAATTAGTGGAAGTTTCGTCTCTAAAGCTTACTTGAAACGAAGCTGGCTAAGTGCAGATGAAAACCTCCACTGTTTCAGCTGCCCATGCAGGTGGAATGAGGTGTCCTTGATAATCTTAATTTATATCCTGCCATTACAACAGGATCTTTTTTCCTTGCTGGGAGAGACCCACTCTGCGACCTGCCAGGTACCTTTCTGTCACATTTCATGGAAGTTTCATGAAGTTTCATATAAGCCATCTACAGAGCCAGCGCAGAGAAAGTGTTGGACCATACATTTTTATTTGATTAACTGTGTTTTCCCTGATCATTGTGGGATGTAATAACTATGTCTGCACTGATCAGGGCTAGCACACAGATGTGTTAGCTTACTTCTTGGCACGGTTTTGCTCTCACCAGTTAGTGTTCTCCTGAAAAATGCCCTGGTGTAGTTTAGGGTGTGGTCTCAGTCAAGGACCACTCCTGGTGCTTTGTGTAGTCTAGGAATCCATCCTATGCTGGAGAATGAGAGAGTTGATAGTGAGAATTTTGGCCTTAGAGAAACACTGCTCTGACAGATGGCTTCAGGTCAGAGAGCAATCTTTAGATAATTTCCTAGTGCCAGTGTAGCCTGAAAGTCACTCTTAGATCTATTCCAGAGACAACATTAGGTCAGGTTGTTGGGGAGGCAGGAGAAATGTCAGGGCTGGCATTACCTCACCTCCAGAGCCGCTGGCACTGGGGGAGGACTGAGGGTGTGCCCCATATCCATCCATGTTTATTCTGGCTGTAGAACCTTGTTTCAGATTTCATTTCATCATAAATAAAATAAAGAGTAATCCATGGATGATTTATAAAAATGTGAACATTTTAATCTGTTAAACATTAGTGCTGCTGCTTAGTGTAATTCCCTTAAATTTGCTTTTTAATCAGTTTCATGTTAGATGTAGTTTCCTCACTTCTTGATTACTTCTAGGAATTTCTACCAAATTTTAAAACTTCTCTCTGGTTATTTTTATGCATTTACAACATTCTTCAATGGAATAACTCTGAGATGGCCACCATGCTTTTTCTAAAAATCTGTTTAAAACATACCCAAAATGTTGAGACATAAACCCCAGCACTTTGAAAATGGTTTTTGGTTACATGTATGGATAAACCAAAGACATTATTTACTGTCATTGATCAGAAATGGTCTGTGTAAGTGAGTTCTTGTATGTGTCATTCAACTGTCAGGCATGTTGAGGTTTCCAATGAAACCAATAGCAAAGCATTCATCAATGTCATTGTTAGCAGGACTGAGCTCATTATGCATTAAACTCAAATACAGATTCACACCAGTAACTTTTTACTTCACTGTAACATTGTATTGTTACTGTATTGCATTATAGTATAATAATAATATACAGTCAGTAAAGAATGATTTGCCATAAGTTTTTTCACATCTTTCATAGAAATAAAAATGTCATTGCCAAATGACGCTACAAACGACATTATGTATTACCATTACACTAAAAATAAGTCTGTTACTTCCAGAAGCACAACTGAATTCAATTCTCCTAGTAGTACAACACTAAATGAAGCTCAGGCAATTTCACTCATTTATTTGCAGGTGGAGTACAATAGAGGAAGGAAACACAGAAAAACTATAAAATGAAAAGCAGAGATTCAAAAAAATTATGTCAAAGCGTATTTCCAGAGAATCTGTTTTATTTCAAAGTACAAGTTCCTTTTTCCTGTTAAAATGTTCTATTTAGACGTTTCTGAACATATAAGTTGCAGCTCCAGTACAATCTGTAAGTATGTCGTGGGTTCGACCTTGGCAAAATGCCAAACCTACCCAAGACCCGCGCGGTCCCAGTGAAAGGAGGGAAGGAAAAAAAAACTGAAACTGGAAAAAAAACTATATACATATATTTACAGGAAAGTTACAATACATATACGTACAAATATAAGAAAAAACAACAATAACTTCATCCAGAGCTATCCACCCCAATAACACACAGATTCCACCACCCAAAACCCACACAGAGCAAAACTAAACACGTTTCTCTGAAAGAGCACCCAGCAAAGCAATATCAAACAAAAGTATTTACTTCCCAGAGCCCTGAACTGCTGTGGGCATCTCGGCAGGGAAGCGGCCAGGCCTATCGCTCTGGGAGCAGCAACAGGGAGTCCTCCCCACCACACCGCACGGAGAGAGGGAGGGCAAGAGAGCGAGGATACCTCCCCCACTAGGTTTATACTCGACTTGACATCAGATGATATGAAATACCTCTTTGGTTGCCTAAGTCAGGTGATACTTGCCCCTCTGAATCTACGGAGTGCCCCATGGCCCAAAAACTGGGGCCTGCTAAATTTGGTTTCAGGCCTAACTAAACTAAGACCTTAATCTAAGTTTTGGGGGTTTATCCAACCCATCACAAAGTATATATAGATTTAAGCTGCTAGTTTATTTGCAGCACTGTCAGAATGGTAGTAGGCAGAAAGCCAGGCATAGTATTTAGGGACAATTATCCTTCCTTTTCAGAAAGTAATGCAATGTTGTCCTCCGTTGGGATACTCCCAAGCAGACTCTTCAGGTGTTGGTTTCTGTGAGGACCTCAACCTGAATCCCAGAGATATCAGTTAGAAATAAACTGTTTAGGCTCTTTTAAGGATATTTAAACAGCAGTGGTAGAGGTCTGTTTTGTACATGACTGTTAGTTAATTCTGAGGTTACACTCCTTATTAAATCATTCTTTATGCATTGAAATCTTCAGATGTCCATCGAGTAAGTTTTTCCATTCTTGCTGTGGAGTAATAAGCATACTCTTGGAGAATCACTGATGTTCATAGTTTCTGCATTCTTCCAATGGCTCTAGTGTGTTTATATAATATGTTAGTAGTTACTGATGTCTTCTCCGTGGACACCCCCTTG
>VXBX01006888.1:11646-32706 GCA_013400415.1 Scytalopus superciliaris
AAGGAAAGGAAAAAAAAAAAAAAAAAAAAGCAACATTAAATAGATCAACCCACGTTTTCCAGAATTATTTTGTGGCCAGAAAACTCCCTCTGATCCGTGTCCTCACCCAACCCACCGCCGGAGCCTCCCGGGAGCACCCGAGGTGAGAACTGCCTTTGGGAGGGACCAGCACAAAGAACAAGCCGCCAGGAGGTGCCACCTGTCACCTCCGTGTCCCTCCTGCCATTAAAGACACGTGTGCAGCAGCCAAAAGAAACAAGGATAAGGAAAATCCCCCTTCTTTCCGCAAGGGCCGAGCGCCGTTTGTATTTTGTTTGAAGGAAGAAGAGTTTCCTAACTCAGGGTGTCGTTCAGCCTTCCCAGCAAGGACCAGCAGCTGCTCCCAGGTGCTTCTCCAGAAAAGTCTGTGGTGTGTTTTGTCCTCCCCAGGGCACGTTATAGCTGGAAACCATCCATGGGGGCTTCGGGCTGCTGGAAGATGTATTGCTGCTGGTTCTCATCCACCTGGGGAGCCACGGAGGAGTCGTCCTCCACTCCAAAGTAGTGCTCAATCAGGTCAAAGGCTTTCTGGTAGATCTCCTGGTTCTCGTGGCTCTGCAGGAATTCTATCTTATCCAAACCTTGGAGGGGGAAGAAGTTGGAGTGTGATGAAACAGAAATCCTGGGATTTATTCCCCACCCTCGTCCCCCCTTTCCCTGCAGGAGGTTTGTGTGAGGTTTGTGTTTTTGGGGCAGCTCTGACACCCAAATCCAGCTTGTGGATCCCACCCCTGTCAGGCAGCATTGATGTCTTTCCACTGGCAGGTTCAGCTCGTGCAGATGTGGAGACTGAACCACATCCCAGTGAAGTTAAAACATCTGGCTGTGAGGGATTTGGGAGCTGCAGGGGGGGCAGGAGCAGGGCCTGCAGCCTCCAGCTTCAGCTGCCCTAATTAAACCCACTGCTGCACATCCAAGCACAATATACCCCCCCAAGAATTCCAGGAATCAGGACACACAGTGGAACAGCCTGAGAGGGCAAAGCAGACACTGCCAGTACACAGGGAGTTCCAGACCAAAATAGGAACTTGCTCCTCAAAGCACTGAGAGAAGGACAAAAAAAATACACCCCCCACCACCAGAGTTGCTCCAGGGAAAAGCCAAGTCTCCCTGGATTTCCAGTGTTCAACTGGGTACAGTTTGAGCAGCTTCAGGCCCGGAATTGTCACTTGAGCTGAGCTAAGGAAACACTCCCAGCTGGTGCAAGCCACAACTACCAGCTTGGCCCTCCAGGTCTTGGAAGCTGGATCAGAATTGTGATAGTTTTCACTTCCAAGTATTTTCTCCTCACCCAATCACGAGTCTGAGAAGGCTTGGGAACAAATACGGGCTATTTTGGAATACGCTAAACCCCTCAACACAGTGGGAAAGCAAGGAAGAGACCCCTTCAGTGCCTCCTGCAGTGCCCAAAGCCCCCACCTACCATAGGCCTCCTCGATGAGGCTGCAGTAGGGGTTGATCCCTGTCCCACTCTGGTTGGCTTCCTGCTCTCCCAGCCTCAGGATGTTCTCCAGCCCGTTCAAGGCCACCAGAACAATCTTGGAGTCCATGACAGTCAGCAGGTCACACAGAGGCTTGATACAACCCAAATTCACCAGGTACCTGTGGAGAGAGCACCAGCAACACACAGTTGGTGTTCAGGGGCTGGAAGCAGCACCTCTGCTCCGTCTGGAGGAGCAAAGGAAACAACTAAGACACATGAATTTACCTTAAAATACACATTCACTGCTCTGCCAGGTTGATTTTCATACACTTATTTTGCACTTGCATAAACACCCCCTTCTTTTCAGAAAGTTTTGAAAATCCAGGTGCTGCTAAAGTTAAGCCCACATTGGAATTTAATCTGTCACCAAAGCCTGGACATTCAGCCTTGCCTGAAACTATCCAAAGGGGGATGGAGAAAGCTTGGCCTGGACTACCCTCACCCAGAAGGAAGTTACAATTTACAGCAGAGTAGGTGACCCAGCCACAGCTCTGCCAGCCTCAGGTGCTCTCCGGAGGTTCCCCAAACTCCTGCCTTGCCTCAGAGTTCCCATGAAGGCAGAGCTCCCAGGAATTCAGCCAGGAGGAGCCACAGGGAATACCTGATCTGCTCAGGGGTCCCTCCTGAGGTGGCGTTGGTGATGGCCCAGGCTGCCTCTTTCCTCGTGCGGAATTCTGCCTTCTGCAGGATTTCTATCAGCACCGGGAAAATGTTGGCATCTATGACTGCCTGGGGAGAGAGGGCAGGGACAGGGGGTGGCATTGGCAACACCGTTCCTAAAAGGCTTCCCAGCACCTGAAAGAAACCTCCACCTCCGTTTCCCAACACAACTTCCCCAGCTCCAGGGATTGCTCTGGTTTGCTCCTCAGCTAGATCCTATTAGCAGGAGATATTCCACAAGCAGCATGGCAGACAGTGCTGCATCAATACTGTGGGAATGCTTTCAGCACTGAGCTGCCTTCCCAGGCAGGCAGGCAGGCAGGAAAAGGGTAATTAAAACTCAACGAGCTCCAGCTCTTCAAAGGGACTGAGAATGCAGGAATTAAGGGGCTGTATCTCCTCTTCTGCCAATGATCCAAACGTGTGGGAATCAGTTCAGGCTGGCCTGTGCTGGTGCCATTACCAAGCTCTTTTTCAGCTCGTTTGGCAGATGGTTGGGAGCAGCAAATTTGCAAATTACTGCAGAATAAGGTTAATAAATCCAGCCTCTACATGTCAGATTAAGGAAAAAGCTGCAAATCCTCAACGCTGAGCTTGGAATCCGGGAGAAGGAAGTACCTGTATTTGTGCTCTGTTTCCAGCTGTGATGTTGGATATAGTCCAGCAAGCTTCTTTCCTGATGGATTCCTTGGGACTGCTTAATAAATGAAGGAGACAAGGCAGGGCTGAGCAGTTTAGAATCACCTTTGGAGAGAGGAAGCAGAAGTGAGATCACCAGTGCCAGGTCTGGAGCTGATGGACACTCATTCCCTGCAGGAAAGGCCTCTCCTCTCACCTGGGTCTGGATGTCGTCCCCTGTCACGATGTTGCCAACTGCTCGCAGAGCTGGGGAGGCCACTTTGTAGTCATTGTGCCTGCAGGGGAACAGGGCAAGGACACAAATCCATCAGGTCACTGGCATATCTGGAATAGTCTCTCCCCATTTATCTCCTCTGCATTCTTTCCTCAGTAAGTTGACCTTATTGCCACGGCAAACAAAACTGCAATATAGTTTGGTCCTTCATATCCCAACTCAATCCTCTTTTTCACAGGGATATCCATTTTCCATGTAATGGGAGAAACAACGCCCAGCTGCCTTTTGGTACCCACTGTTCTTTGATTTGCCTAACCAGACTTCCATGAGCACATGTGAAGTTTGAGAGCACCCAACACCCCACAGTCACAGAAGTGTCACAATCTGACCTTTCCTTAATCAGTTCTTCCTCGTTCTCTGGGTAGTTGGCCCACGCTCATATGCTCCAATTCCAGAAATTTATAGGGATGAGGTTTCTTTAATCAGTGAATCTGCAGTTTTTGGGGCTGACACTGAGACCAACATGGGTGTCTTTTCACCAGTGTCAAGTACAACTAGAATACACTCAGCTCAGGAAGGCAAACCAGCAAACCACAGCTCTGAACTCCAGAGAATCTCTGTTCCTTCCCCACTCTGGGTCTCTTCCTCTCTCTCTGCAGGTTCCTTTTACCACTCTTGGTAAAACTCAGAGGCTCCTGATCTCGTTGTTCAATGGATGTGTTAGAACATCACATTTATCCCAACCCAGCTCCTTTTAACTGAAATACAAGTTCATGAGCTTGTCTTCCTGCAGGTTAGCCTGGCAGTAGGATCTGGAAGGGTTTGGGGATGAAAAGGTAGAGCAGCTGCACAACCACAGCATTCCCTGTGCGAGTGGAAGCGGGTCATGGAAAAGGGAGTCACTTCTCCAAGCAGCTCTCTCCAGCTGGCCAGGGCCGGGGCAGCACCTCCAGTACTCACATTAACAGCTCCAGTACTCACATTAACACCTCCAGTACTCACATTAACACCTCCAGTACTCACATTAGCAGCTCCACCAGGCGCCGGCACACCCCCGAGTCCACCACGGCCTGGATCTTCTCGTTGGGCCCATCTGACAGGTAGGAGAGGGCCCAGCAGGCGTCTGCCAGCAGGTCCGAGTCGCTGTTGAACAGCAGGCGGGACAGCACGGGCAGGCAGGGGGACACCTGGGACAGAGCCACCCCCGGGTCACTCACCCTGCCCAGGGCCACTCACCCTGCCCAGGGCCACTCACCCTGCCCAGGGCCACCACGGGGCTCTGCTGCCTGCTCAGACACGGCCTGCATGGCCACAGGTTCCTGCCTGGCCACAGGTCCCTTCCCCCAAGTCAGCAGCTTCCCCCTGGTTCACACACCTCCTAATCACGGTGTCCGAAGCCACCCTAACATTGCTACACTCAAATTACACCCCTTCCTCCTCCCAGGCCTGGCCTAGACTCCTGAGCCAAGTGCTGCTGTGCAGGTCACCCTTTGGAATCTCCTCACATTCCTAGGGAAGGGAGAGCTCTGCTCCATTTCTTTGCTTGGTAATTCAAAGCAGCAACCACCAAGTTACACTTCTGAGTACTTCAGTCGTTTGTAAGTGGGTTTGTATTTACACTCAACTCAGATTTCACCCCTCACCACAGGCTTCTCAGCTTTGACACGTGAGCTCTCACTTAAAAAAAGCGAAAAAATATCGATTTAACACCTTTTGGTTCCACCAAAGAAGGGTGAGACACCAGGAAAGGGGAAGTTACCACAGGGTTTAGATAGAGAAACCTTGCAGGGAAGGTTTTGGCCTGTGTCTTACTTGAGGGGTCCAGCTGATGGCAGAAAATTAAAGAGGCCCCCAAACATCTGAGCAGCAGATCAGCCTCAGCAGGAAGAACCTTCACCCTGTTCCCTCCTGGGGTGACTTACAGGAGTCCAACAGCCCAAAATAACTCAGTCAAACGTCTTAACTGGGTGTCTCCCCACCACCTATTCTGGCATTTATTCTCACCTTATCAAATTCAGGTGGTGGGCTCTTTCCTCTGCACAGGTTTGACAAGGCCCAGACAGCATTTCGTGTCATTGTCAACCTGGTGGACGTTGTAAGGAGCCTAAAGAGAGAATTACCAGGAATTACAATCCTTATGTGGAAGTCAAGGGAATCAAAAGAATTAAAACTACTAGGATTTTAAGGAAGTCAAAGCACTCTTTCACTGGGTGTAGCCCAAGCCATGCTGCCTGTCCTCAAGCAAAAGGAGAAATGACATGACTACTTGTTAGGATAAACAGCTGTAATTCCTAACAGTGCCAAGGGACATGGGGCAGGAAGGCAACTTCCACTTTAGGAAGGTTGCAGAAGGAAGGGCACACCAGTCAAGTTCCAGCTCAGCACAGACACTCCCAGTTCTCTCCATGAGTGACAGGAACTGCTCAGTGTCTGAGCTCTGAGGAGGAGGGTGAGTCCTGTGGGATGAGGAGTCAGGCAGCCACCCCTGGGACAGGGGACTGGCACCAGGAGCAGGAAAACCAGCCAACTGTGACACAGCCTCAGTTTTGCAGGGATGGGACGAAGATGAATTCCTTCCAGAGCAACAAGAGCCTGACAGATGGATCTGACTGTGGTGGGTGTGCACCACGCTGAGGGAGGTGCTGTGCAGAGACCTGCCCCCACTCCAAGCCCCTGGAATCATTATCCTAAGCAGAGAGCAGGACCTGAGGGACACCCTGTGACTCCAGAAGGACCAGACACTGCAGCAGCCCCCACGTTACATGCAGAGCAGTGTGAAGGGCTGTGAGAAGGCGTGTTATCCACCCAGTCCCACTCTTGTCTATCAGATCCTTGTCTGAACTGGGAGTTCATCTGGTGCCAGTGGTTTGATTCCCAGTGATCACCACCAGGGGATCTACTGGCCCAGCTCCAGCATTGCTGCTGTGGTACAATGGGACTCCAGAACTGCACTGGCAAGTGTTCATGGCTACTCACATTAATAAGGGAGGAAGAATAGCGCAGTTAAGGACATAATCTCTACACACAGAGCTGTCTCCAGCAATGTTCCCCAATGCCCAGACAGCCTGAAAGGAAACAGCAACAGTTTTAGCATTCACAGTTCCTAACAGGGGAAGAACAAGGCAGTGTGCTGAGAAAGAATCTCCCCCTAATTCCAGGCAAACAACACTTCCACCCGTGGTCTGGAGCCGGCTGCGAGACACCGGTCGCTCATTTTAAACACTGCAGTTGATGGTGTGCAACCCACCGTGCTCCTCCCCCCAGCCCCAAAGCAAGGAGGGATCCTTACCTGCTCCTGAACATCCTCAAAGTCCGAGTTTAGCAGCTCTATAAATATGGGAACTGCCCCAGCCTCAATGACTATTTTTGTTTGTTGGGAAGTCCCCGATGCGATGTTCGTCAGCGCCCACGCGGCTTCAAACTGCAACAAGCCAACCAAAGGCAAAAGCGTGACTAAAACAAGCCTCATTTAGCAAAATCATTACACTTTGGCTACAATTCTTCCAACTTCTGCTAAAGGGATGGTGAGGGACAGAAGCGTAGCACAGGAGAACACCTCAAGAGTCAAAGGGGTTTATTTCCTTGAGCACCAGAACAGCCACATGTGCTGCAAACCTCTCAGAGGCTGCAGCTGCTCCAAGGGTGAGCAAGTGAAGATGTCACCACCAGTCATTTCACCTCTACAGCCAACTCCCAGCAAGGGAGGGGGAGACACACAGAGCACAAACACACGGGGAAGGAGAAAGCAGCTCCCTGGTTTTGCCTCTCTGTGATTTAAACACGGATTTCCCTTCAGTCCTTCTGGAAATTAAGCCCCTATGGCACACGGCCTGGGGCCAGAGGGCAGGGAGAAAGATGAAAGCAGCCATCAGCTCGGATCAAACTCCATGTATGGAAGCATCTTTAACCCCTCCACAGGGACCAGAGTTATTACCAAGCTGGAAGGAATCTCAAGAAGCCACCCTGTCCATCCCTCTGCCCCGGGCAGGACCAGCACTGCCTAACCCATTTCTAACAGACTCTTGGCCCTCTGCTGAAATGCCTCCAATAATGGAGGTTTCTCCTCACACAATTCCCCCCTGCATGTTTATCCCACGGTGCCACCAGCTCCCAGCAGTGTCAGACACAGGAAGACCAAACCCTTCTCTGCTGCAGCTGAATTGGGTTCTTTTTGCCAGAATTCTTTTGAGAATTTAATTTAGAGCAATATTTGATTTCCCTTTTTTTTTGCCTAAGCATTACAGGCTACCTTCGTCTTCTCCTATAGGTCACAAAACCTGCATTTTTGGGTTCAAAACATCCCTTTCCCCTCACAGCACCTGTGGGTTCACATTGCTAAGCAAAGGCTAAACAGCCACAGGCCGGGAGGAATTCATAACACAGTACCTGTAGTGTGCAATTTTCACTTCTTTTCAGGAATTCAACGAATCTCTCCACCACTCCCTGAGTGTTTATCACTTCATCTATTGGAGGATTCGGCTCTGGAAAGAGCAAGGCAGTGTCAAAACAGTGGACAGGCCTCGTGCAGGGGAGTAACAGGCATGAAGGGTTCATTTAATTATCTTAAGCTGGACTGAATTTAGGACAGATCTGCAGAATGCACACAGCTGTCAATCATTAGCAGTACAGTACATTATCACATGTCTGGTTTATAGATTTCTTGCCCCACAGAAAGCTTCTGTGCAGCAACACGTGCACAAGCTCTTGCAAAAGACAGGCTGTGTTAGATCCCGTGGCAGGGATGAGTTATTTTTACCTTTGGAGAGCAATTTCCTGAATTTCTGAGTGGTTGCCAGCTGTAGGTCAGGGTCATCTGAGAAAAGCATCTCTACCATCTCTCCTGTGATCAATCCCTCCTGAAAAGATGCAGGGACAGGAAAATGGTTCAGTTTCAGACTGAGATATTTAAGGCATCACACACCCCACATCCTGCCACCATTTGTGCTTGGCTAGTGAGCCAAAGACTGCAAATTTGAGACCCCAGCACACTATTTACTTCCTGACAGGCTTTTCCAGGTCACTGCAGCAACACTTGCAACGCTGTTGGGAGGAATGGGTTAAAAGTGGGAGGCTCTGGAGGGGGATTTTGAATATGCTCCAGTGACCTTGCAGCTGGAAACAACCCTTGGTAAACCAGTGTGAAGAGCAGGGTGGTGACTCCCTGGCAGGGACTGAGCTTTACAAGGCTCATGGCTCCACTGGGAATAAATGCACTTCTTGCACTCTAGCCAAGGGTTTGTGGCTGTTCCAGCTGCACAATTTACACCAACGTTCTCACAAGTGAGAAAACAGAAGTATTGACATTTGTCAGTTCCATGCAGTCACAGAATCCCACAGTGGTTTGGGCTGGAAGGGACCTCAAAGATCATCTTGTTCCACCTCCCACCAGCCCAGGATGCTCCAAGCCCTGTCCAGCCTGGCCCTGGACACTGCCAGGGATGGGGCAGGCCCAGCTTCTCTGGGCAGGCTGTGCCAGGGCCTGCCCACCCCAAAGCATTAAATCTGGAGGCACAGCTGGAACAAGGAAAGGCACCTTACCCCACACGTTGTGGAACTAACGTAGGAATCCACAAGGAGACTATCAAACATGGAGTCATCCTCATTGATCAACTCCACATTCCTCCTTTTAAAGAGCTGGTGGGGAACAAAGCACATGAACTGTTATTAGAAAGCAATGATGAGCAGGCTCCACAACTAGACATTCTTGTTCCTCAACCAAGATCTCTTCAGCTAAGACTGAAGGTAACCTGAATAAAAAGGGTCATTAATAACAGCTCTGCACTCTCAGGACTGGTCTGGCACACAAACCCCAGCAACAAAGCATGCTAAGTCTTGCCCTCAGATATGCAAAAGCCCAAGTCACTCAGACACTGGTACAGGCAGTGCAGGATTTGATCTAACAAGTCAGGGAAACTGGGCAAAAGGCAGCTTGCAGGTGATGCTCTGACATTTAGTCCCACACGCATCACCTTGTGCTTCCAGGGACCTCCAAGCCAGAACAAATACATCTCAGAGGTAAGAAATACTTTCACTTGCTCTTCCTGCTTCTTGAGGAAACAATCCCATTAAGTAATTAAAACAAACAAAAACAAAAAAAAAGCCACCACCAAAACACAGCACCACCTTTAACAACAAGGATCTGTGAACTAACAACCTCCAGTCCCCCAGGGAGAAAGTGCCTGGAAAGCTCTTGATGCGAGCTGGGTACAAAGAGAGAGAGAAAAGCAAGAGCTCAGTTAGAACAGGAGAAATAAGAGGACTGCCAACAAACCTTAATGCACAGATCCTTGAAGATTCCAGTTAGGCAGCAGCACAATCTTGGTTGTGTTAAGGCTGTACACAACCTACTCAAGGTGACAGTTACCTGTTGCTCTCGTTTCTGTTTGCGCAGTTGAATCCCTTCCTCTTCTCTCCTCCGCCTCATTTCCTCGGGGTTTAGGGCTTTGTTCTTGTAGCTCTTCATGCGATAGTTTTCTGTGCAGAGAACACACAGACAATCCTGCCTCAGAGCCCCTGTCACTCTCTGCTCCTTCATCTCACATCCTCCCTGACAAGGGACTCTGTGTGCACGATGAGGGAATACCCAGATTGAACACGTTTATTTACTCAAAGGGCATAACTGAACCCAACTTGTGCTGAAAAAACAAAGCCACTTCCCTGGTACCATCAGGGCATAAACAACACCTGGATTGTTCCTCCCCAGGCAGAGCCTCATTGCAAGGCAAAACCCCAACAGAAGAACCAAGGCCTTGATTTTATATCAACAACAACCTCCTGCAAGAGCAGAGCTGCACACGAGGCACAGCCCACATGTGTCCCACCAGGTCCTGCTTCAACACCTGACCCACTTATCCTGCTGTTTCACAGCTGACTAATGCAGCAGTTCCAGCCTCATTCCCTGGCTTTGCCTCCAAGTCAGGGAAGTGACACTCCACTCTCTGGCACAGCCAAGGGCAGCCAGGGCCAGGCAGCAACCCAAGTATGAAAGGATGGCAATCCCTCCCTGCATCCAGCTGCAATTCACTGCTCTGGGCATGGCAAGCCCTTCTGAATCTCTCCAAACCCTCCTGTTTGTGACACGGATTATTTGCACATCTGTGCCTTTCTCAGGGCAGGAAGGAATCAGCCACAACTAACCCTGGCCAAAGTTACTCCTCCAGAACTCCATGGACAGCGATATCTTTGTTTTCTCCCAACTGCCCAGGGATGTGTTTTGTCAAAGTCTGCAGTGTTATCTCCTTACCCCCCACTTTCAGGCCTGAGGCATCCTCAGCCCCACAGCTTACAGAAAGCTCCTGACTTATCAACTGCCTCCAGCCACTCTGGAGCCCTTCCAAGATCAAGTGGAGAAGCTCCAGACCTGAAAACCCCCGGCCAAGCCAAGAGAAGACACAACACAGCACCCAAACACCCAACACTTCGTTGCTGCAGAAAGAGAAAACAACCGGGAAAATGAACAATTTAACAAAATACTTCCATGTCTGTGACTTCCTAAGAACAGCTGAAATGACACCACACAAGGTGCAAATCTAGAGGCTTTAGGGGTTTATGTCTCTACAGTAGCAAGTTGTCATCTACACAGAGATTTTAATTCAGAAGATGTATTTAACTACCTGTTAAATATTATAGGTTGTGTGTTTGTATTATCACCCCAGTGCTGACAGGAGAGCAAGAGCTGAAAGCTTAATCCTGAAAACAACTTAACAACCTTAACCCTCCTTCTGGAAAGCAAAGTCTCCAAGTAAAAGGGGGTTTCTAAGAAAAGGAGGAGGAAAAAGTGAGGATACTCAGCATTACCAGGCAGTCACATAAATAGCCAAGGGACACATGACAGTTCAGCTGCCCCCAACCTGGCCCAGCCCCGCTCAGCTCTGCAACCCAGAGACACTGGGCTGTGCTGAGGGCTCAGGAACACTCAAGGAATACTCAGGAACACTCAGCACCTTGTCCTTTTTGGCTTTCCTTTTTGGTCCCAGAGCATCAAGAGCACAGTTATCCTGCAGGGAAACCCCCAGGACACAACAAGCCCTGCAGAGTGATTTTCCACGTGGCTGTGCAACGCTTCCTGCCACTGACTTTCCCGTTTTCTCTCCCACACCATTTATCCCTGCAGGTGGTTCCCACTGGCTTCTCCCAGTCCATCACCTGTGCCAATAGCTGTATGACACGAGGATGCTGGTGGGTGACACTGCACCCCATTCCCACGGCAATGGATGGACGGGACAAGTGCAGGATGAGGAGCTCACAGTGAGCTCAGTCAGGGCAGGGAGCAGGGATTGCAGCAGGCTCACACACGTGGAATAGAACAGCAGGATGCCAGGCATGGACAAACTCTGTGCTTGCAGTGTTCCAGCACAAAACAGCCAGTTCATCTGCAAGTCAGGCTTTGTGTTAATTATAAACTCTAATTCTATCAGTGGGATCCCACAAAACCCACCAAACCAGGCTATTGGAGAACCTGGGCTGTCAGGAATGGAGAAGCAATCCTTACAAACTCAGGGATGAGAGGGTATTTACCACTTAAAAGAAAGGAGAAACAGTGTGAAAGGTTGACTTTGAAGGCACTGAAATCCTGTGTAAAGCCAACAGGAACTGCAGCAGTTCAGCCAAAGCTGTAATTCCAGAGCCAAGATTATAATGGCTTCTTGATATCCCTGGATCAGGAATCCAACTCTGCCTCTTCCCATCTCCCTGCATGACAAAAAGCATTTGCTTCAAACGTTTTATTCAGCTGCTGAATAAACCCCAGGAGCTGAGTCACTGCAGGGACTTTTGCTGCTGAGTCAGAGTGAAAGGCCAGGCCAGGAATTCACTGACAGACCTGACACGGCTCTTTTGAAGCCAAAACCCCCTTTCACAGGGGGAACCTTCCAAAGGGAACCTTCCAAAGGTGGCTGTTGATACCTGGGCAGGAGGGCTGGCAGCTGCTCCTCGGAGCAAGTGTAAATTAATATAGCTGGTGAACTTCATCAGCACTAATGTGCCAATTAGTGCCCACTGGGGACACTCCCAGCCCTGAGCCAGCTGACCTCCAAAGCCCCTTCACCAGAGTTTTCCCTGGGATAGCAGAAACTTGGTCATTTACACCAAAACCTCCCCTAAATTAGGCAAGTGGCAGCCACACAAACTGAGAGCTCCTGAGTTTCACAGGATGGGCCTTCCTGACCGTATTCCCTGGGCTTCTCCACGTCACACACCTCCCTGCAATCCCTGAAACGCCTCCCTGCTGGCCAACACAGAGAACCTCTAGAGGATTTTCTTCTGGAAAAAGCGTCTCCACCACAACTTTATCACTTAAACTGAAACTACAGACAGAAAAGACTAAACAGTCTGCACTGCTAAAAATATAAATCGAATGCAGTTGGTTGTAAACGTGAAAGTATTTGAATTATTTGCACACACTGTGTAAAAACACAGCTCTGAATGGCTGCCAGAAATCAGTCGAAACCAGATTATTTTATTGTCACTTTGACAGTTTTGCAGTGAATTAATAGGGGGAAAAAATCACTTTGCTCAGAAGACAGAGGGAAAATGGGGCTAAACAGGAGAACAACCACACAAGAAATCCTGTCAAATAATCAGCAAGTCAGGGCTTTTCCCACAGCCCTGGGACTGCACCAGCTGCCCTCAAACGCTGGAAAAGTGGCCAAATTCTGCCGTGCTGTCACTGCTGCAGGGCTGTTTTGCACGTTTGCCCTGCTCTCTGACGTTCTCACTCGGGCTGTTGGAGTGTTTACCTCCCAGAGAGGCTCTCCCAGAGCCCGTCCTGCCTCCCCGGGTCCCTGTCCCCGGGACGAGCCGTGCTGGCAAATCCCTTATCCCCGCAGCTATTCGGCTGTCCCCTCCCGGCTGGGCTCCCAGAGCCAGGGGTGCGATATCACCGCTGGAATGTGCAACACTCGCTGAGGGCCAGGCCGGGAGGGGGAAGGGACAGCCAGAAATGCTCGGGGGGGAACCAGCAGTCCCACAGCACCGAGGCTCAGGCCAAGACCGGGATTCCTTTTGGGATGTCCCTGCTCTGAGGGGAAAAGAGCCCACCGACTCCTCAGCCCAGTTCCCAACACAGCAATCTCAACATCACCTCCTCCTGGTTTGATCTTTTCACCCCAAAAATGTGAGGTTTGGGGGGTCTGAATCCTCTTCAACCTGATTTACATATTCTGAGACATTCAGGTTTCCTTAAGGGTGGAACGATCAAGCACAAGTGTCACCCGAGGCTCCTTTGCAAGCGTCCCTAAACCAGGGGTTAAATTCCACTAAATCAACTCAAACTCAGCCCACAAGAGCTACAGGTTAAAAACAACCAGAAACACTCAGAGATAATACAGAGGCATATAAAATCCCAATAAATCCATCCTCTCCACCGCGTGTTTTGCCTCAGAAACAAACAGGACTGTGTGACTTGCTAAGCAGATTTACCTGGGCCGCCCCAGCCCCAGCAGGCTGAAGGAATCAGGACTTTCACTCTTTAATGATCAAACTCTCCCCTTGACAAAGTTCATGTTTGCTCTCCCGAACACAAGCAAACAAAGCAAAATGGCCAATTAACTGTTAAATTCGTCAGCCACGGGAGCTTTATGAAGAACTGAGCTTTACATACTGCTCTGTGGCTTAAACAGCACTATAAAGGCATTTCAATATGCAATTCGCACAGCAAGTGAAGAATGGACTGATGAGAATCTCCAGCAGTATCACAACTGTTGGCAAAAACGTCACCTCAGCACCCTCAGCCTGGCAGGAAAGGGTGACAACCCTGCTGTCCCCATTTAGCCCTATTAACCTGACACGGTGAAACAAATCAGTCCTGAGTTTATTTTAAAAACAAACGCTCCACCAGGGCCATCCAAAGCAGGGGGACACGGAACTCCTGCAGGGGTGGGGAGGATGGGAAGCTCCTGTGCTCAGCTCCACACCAAACTGCTCCAGCACTTTTCAGACACAACAGGCCCAAGGGCATTTTTCATCTCAAAGTGTAAATTAAGCCCTAAAAGCTGTTCAGGACTGGGAGGGGCAGCAGCCCCTGCACACAGGGACACTGTCACTGACTTCAGGGGGGGTTTGGAGACGGCGGGAAAGTTTCTTTATGACAAAGAAGATCCCACCTCAAATGGAATTCCAAACCTTCACAGAATCCCAGGATGGTTTGGGTCGGAAGGGACCTTAAATCCCTCCTCATGGCAGGGACACCCCCCACTGCCCCAGGGTGCTCCAACCTGGCCTGGGACACTCCCAGGGATGGAACAGCCCTGCCCAACCTGTGCCAGGGTCTCATCACCCTCCCAGGGAGCAATTCCTTCCCAAAATCCCACCCAAACCCACTCTCCCTCAATTCAAAGCCATCAAGCTTCTGAAGCAAGCCTGGTTAAAAGACAATATTGCAGGGGAAAAGGACAGAAACCTTAATCCCTGCTCCCAGAGGGTCCTTACCCTGCTGCAAGGAGAACACAGCTGCTCCAGGCTTGGCTTTCCCACCTCCCCCCCTGAACCCCCAAAAAAGCCTCCTCTGCCTCCTGAGCAGTTCAGGCACATCAAACCCCCCCAAAAAACCCCGCTGGTATTAAAGCACAACGCTCAGCTGTGATTTTGAGACCTGCCTGCAGCCTCTGGGAACCTTTAGGTGTGTTTATTGGTGCTGCTCACAAGGGATGGGAACAAACCCCTCCTCCCCTCCCTTCCCCTGCACACCCACGGTTATGGTGACACTGGGGCTTTGGGGGCTTGTTTTAGGGGAGCCACAAGAACCAAAGCCCCGCTGGGTTATCAGAACCCCGAAGAGGTTATTTGGGTCTCACTCCGGGGCCCTGAACTCCCGCACATCCCAGGATTTAAATTAAACAGCCATCTGAGGATTTAAACCCAGCAGGGCCCTGGATGGAGGTTCGACCTCTGCAGGGCGATACCCCAAAAATCAGAGTGTCACAGC
Source organism: Scytalopus superciliaris (assembly GCA_013400415.1). Taxonomy (NCBI): domain Eukaryota; kingdom Metazoa; phylum Chordata; class Aves; order Passeriformes; family Rhinocryptidae; genus Scytalopus; species Scytalopus superciliaris. The sequence goes on from VXBX01006888.1 coordinate 26,605, forward strand.
CCTGACACCCCAAACCCGGGCTATTTCAGCACCAAACTCCTAAAATCAGAATATTAAAGCACTGACACCCCAAACCCGGGCTATTTCAGCACCAAACTCCTAAAATCAGAATATTAAAGCACTGACACCCCAAACCCGGGCTATTTCAGCACCAAACTCCTAAAATCAGAATATTAAAGCACTGACACCCCAAACCCGGGCTATTTCAGCACCAAACTCCTAAAATCAGAATATTAAAGCACTGACACCCCAAACCCGGGCTATTTCAGCACCAAACTCCTAAAATCAGAATATTAAAGCACTGACACCCCAAACCCGGGCTATTTCAGCACCAAACTCCTAAAATCAGAATATTAAAGCACTGACACCCCAAACCCGGGCTATTTCAGCACCAAACTCCTAAAATCAGAATATTAAAGCACTGACACCCCAAACCCGGGCTATTTCAGCACCAAACTCCTAAAATCAGAATATTAAAGCACTGACACCCCAAACCCGGGCTATTTCAGCACCAAACTCNCCAAACTTGGCCTATTCCAGCCCTAACCCCCCCAAATCAGAATATTAAAGCCCTGAGACCCCAAACCCGGGCTCTTTCAGCCCCAACCCCCCTCAGAGCCCCCGCCCCACCCCGGAGCGCCCCAAAGTCGCTGCTGGCGCTGCCCGGAGCGGTAAAACCCCGCCGTGCCCCGCTGCCCGTGCCCGGCCCCCTCACGGGCAGCCCCCCCGGGCTGACTCAGCGCCCNGCCACTTGTCACTCATGTCCTGTCACCGGTGTCCTGTCACTGGTCACTGATGTCCCATCACTGGTGTCCTGTCACCAGTGTCCCATAACCTGTCACTTGTGTCCCATCCCTTGTATCCCATCCTTGTATCCCATCCTTGTGTCCCATCCTTGTATCCCATCCTTGTATCCCATCCTTGTGTCCCATCCCTTGCGTCCCATCCCTTTGCCCCCTGTCCCACACCCTTGTCCCCGTGTCCCCTCCATACACCCCACCCATGTTCTGAGCCCCGAATTGCCCTCTCTGTGTCCCCCCCTTCCATCCCACGGGCAATGAGAACACCCAGACAGGCAGAGACTCTGAGAGTTCCTTTAATTGCTGTTAACTGCAAGTCTGTAAAAGGTTTGGAGAAAGTCCTCGTTACAAAACTACCAGCTGTTAGAATTGTTCCTGGTTTTCACCCCAGCTAGAAAAGGCTCAGGGAGATGCAGAATAGTTCGGAACAGGGAATATTGCACGACCAACCCAAGGGTTAATTTGACTAAAGAAGAGAAGAAAGTGACACAGATGCCAGCGCTGCCCCTCGAGCTCTGCCCAGGGACCAGCTGGGACTGCCACCAGCCCCCCAGGCCCCTCCCTGACACCCCACTGGTGTCCCCTGCCCACCACAGCTGAGCCAGGACAAGGTGAGGCCCTGCTGGAGCCAGGGGTTTGGCAGGACTGGGATGCTCCCACCTGGAGTCACCTGTGTGGGCAGAATGTCCCCAGAAACCCCCCCCCAAAACCCCAACTCTTCCAAGGTACACCCCATTTAGTGCTGTCCAAACCCAGCAGGGCACCCACAGCTCCAGTGGGGCAGCACAAAGGCATCACATACTAACCCACCACCCCAAAGGGCAGGGAGAGCACCGAGGGCACTGTCCCCTTGGGATAACTCTGTATTAGCAACATAGTGTGTCATTAAAGGGAAACTGCCCCAAGAAGAGGCTGTGGGGCTGAGGGAAGCGTTGCAAGCAGTCACAGGGGCTTCAGGGAAGGAATCCAAGTGAGCACAGCAAAGCTTGGGACCCTGGTGGCTGTGGGACCTGGCACAGGGGGGACACAGCCTCAGTCAACAGGTACCACCCACATTTGGGAGCCTCTGCCTCCCCCCAGGCTGGGAGGGGGAATGGCCAAGCAGAGGTTAAAGTGGTCAGTGGGTCAGGCTGGGGCTTTGCAAGGGCTGGACTGGGCACCACAAGGAGGGGTTCTGCTCCAGGGGTGACCCAAGCCCCAGAAGGGCTCAAGTAAGGACAAGCCACGAGTACTTTGCTTGGAGAATTTAACTAGGAAGGACACAAAACCCAGAGCAGGAAGGTGGTGCAGCTGCAAGGGGGGAGCAGCAGGCCCTGGCTCTTCTTGGAGCTGCTGCTCTTGCAGCAGGAAACGGGAGTTCCCACGAGAAGAAGCTCCCAAGTCAAGAAGCCAGGCAGAAGCTCAGGGTTTGGCAGGGGGTTTGGCTCTTCCCAGGGTCAAAGCCACAAGCCAAGTGCCTTTTTCCTGCAGCACCTCCAGCTTCCAGGCCCTCCCTGTGTGCTCCTCCCGGGCCAGGAGTGCGGAGCAGGAACAGCCACAATCCAGGAGCCTCTCAGCTGTGGGTCACACGTGCACACACAAGCAAACAAGGAGCCAGCTGGCACCTGGCAGCACCAAACACCCCTGCCAGGGGTCTGAGTGCCCCGGGGACCCCTCACTCTGCCCCTGCCCACCCTACATCAGGGTGGTGAGTTTTGGCCTGGCCAGTCTCTGGGACCTACGGAGAAGACGGGCTACGAGTGCCAGAGACCTCCTGCTTCCTCCTCCTCCTCCTCCTCCTCCTGGATCTGAAAAGGGTCACTCGAGTTGCCCACAGGATTCAGCAGGAATGAAACTCCTCCAGCCTGGAAGTGCAATCCCCAGCACAGTCACACACAAAGGAACAGCCGGTCCGTGGTTGGATTCACATTCGATGGTGGAAATGAGCCTGTGACACACACTGGAAGCAGCTGGTTTATTCCCAGTCCTCCCACTCTTCATCTTCCAGCTGCAAACAAGAGGATCATCCCTCAGTTGGGTTCTGGAATTCAATAGCTCCTCATGCCCAGGGCACCTGAGTCAGCACAAAGCCTGATGTACCTTCACACCCCCACACCCTCCCAAGCAGGGGTTTTCCTGCTCTGTTCCCCTTGGGAAGCCTCAACACCCCACCAGTCCCTCTCTGCTCGTCCAGCATCACCCTGAGGGGCTGTTGTAGGTTCTGGGGAGTGATTTTGCCCTCCCTGACTCACCTCCCCAGACATTTCCACCTTGGACAGCGCCAGCTGCACCTCCTCTTCAGTCATGTCCAAATCAAAGTCCTTCTCCCAGTCCTCACTGATGTCTGTGCTGGAGCCTGGAACCACAGACAGCCCCACTGAGCCACCAGAGCTGCATCTGCTCTCCAGACACTCTGGAGCTGCCCAAGAGGCCCCAAATCCTTGGCATTCCCAAAGGTCAGAGCTCCCACAGCCTGCCCGAGGAGGGAAAGCCTCCACATTCCCAGCAGGCTGACAGGGATGGGATGGACTGGGCTGGGCTTCCCTCACAGCAAGGGCTGGCTGGGGACAAGGGGGAGAGGTGGATGCTGAAACGTGTCCTCCTGTGGTCTGGGAGAACTGGGATATGTCTGGTTCCAGTCACACAGAAAATACAATGGATAGGGAATGACTTGGATATGAGAGCTGTCATCATCCCTGAGAGAAAGACCCTCCTGAGGCAGAGGAGCAGCAGGGACACCCCTGGGGTGACAAGCACAGGGAAGGAATCAGCACATTCCCTTTCCCAGCCTTTCCCTGGCATCCAGGGACCAAGGACACCCAAGGGCCAAAGGCCTGCTCTGGTCAGCCAGCAGCCTTTTGATTTCTTGTGCAGTTTCACTCCCCACACAGACCCAGTTCCTGACACTCAGCCTGGTGGGTCTTGGGTTGCTGCAGTGGCTTTCTAAGCCCAGAACCAGCACACCCACTACCCTGGGAGAGCTGCAAGGAGAGGCCTGGAACCAGAGCCAGCCCGAGCTGTGACATGTCCCTAATCTCAGTCCTGGAGGAGTCTCACCCTCCATCCTCCTGAGGGAACACCGAGTGGGGCTCAGGGGAGGGATGAGGACAGAGCCAGCTGTGGCACCAGCCCTGCTGAGAGCAGACTGCCACCAACTGATGTAACCAACGTGACGCTGCCCAACAGCACAAGGATTTACTTCCACTTCACTTTCAGCCATTGGGATCTCCCCTCCATGGGGCATTCTGGCAAAATCCCATCACCACAAAACCAGAGCCCCTTTCCCCCCAGAGCTGCCACCCCCGGGGGGTCCCCAGGCCCCCTGTGGCCCCACACACACCTTTCTTGCCATTGTTGGAGGGGGTGGATTTCCCACTATCTGAGTTGAGCTCGAAGACTCGTAGATCTGTGGGCCCCTCCTCTCTGAGAGTCTCTGTCCTGCCCTGGCCTTTGCTCTCCCCCTCTCTGAGCTCTGTGCCAGCCACTGGCTCCGAGGATGCTGCCGATTCCCGGGCAGGTGCAGAAGGCTGAGCAGGTTCTGGGGGCTTTGGCAGGGAGCTCTGCTCTTCCAGGGTGGCCTCCTGCAGCCTCTGGGAGAGGTCTGTGGTCCCAGTCTGTAGCTGTGCAGCAGGCACAGAGGCAGGGTTTGCAATCTGAGTCACAAGGGACACGCTCTCGCTGCTCTCCGAGGGGCTCTGCTCCGGGGGGAGGGCGGCCCAGCTCCCCTCAGAGGGGCCCCTGGCAGCAGAGGGGTGGGATCCCTCGGGGGCTGCAGGGGCAGGCTCTTTCTGGGCTGCTTCTGGAAATGTGATGTTTGCACAAGGCAGGGGTGACATCCCCAAGAACTCCTCTGTAGGGAGGCAGAAGAGAAGCGAGAAATGTTTCAGCAAGCACAGCAGCAGCTGGGCAGGGAGGTGGGTTTCACTGCATCAGGGAATGTCCTGAGCTGGGAGGGACCCTCAGGGACCATCCAGTCCCACTCCTGGCCCTGCACAGACACCCCAACAATCCCCCCCTGTCCCTCAGAGGAGCATCCAACCCCTCCTGGAGCTCTGGCAGCCTTGGGGCTGTGCCCACTGCCCTGGGGAGCCTGGGCAGTGCCCACCACCCTCTGGGGAAAGAAGAGCCTCGCCCTGAGATCCCACCTGTCCCTGCCCTGGCACAGCCCCAGCCCTTCCCTCAGGTTGTCACTGCTCCTCCACTGCCCCTTCCAATTTGTGGGAGTGAAGAGGAGCCCCCGGACCCCCAGCCAGCCCCAGAATCTGGCCCACCTTCATCCTCCTCCCAGCCTGGCTCCTCCTGGTGCATGCTCTGCTCAGCTCGCTGCTTCAGAGCCTCCCTGCGGGCTTCATCCTGCAGGGAATGCCCCGTCAGCAGCCACACCCCAGCCCAGCCCCTCCTCCCCACGGCATCTCCACATCAGGCACAGCCAGAAGGCAGTGCAGACCCCCTGCTTTTCCAGGGAAAGCACCCCCCTGGGTGCCGTGCCCACCCCAGGGAGCCCCCCAGGCCTGACCCACCTGCTCCAGGCGATGCACTTTGTAGAAGTAGCGCTGCCAGAACTCCGAGTGGGAAACGGCCACGGGGACCTGGGAGTGACAGGGAACGGGGTGAGCCACCCCACAGGGGGGGCTGCAGCTGCTGCCACACTCCCCTCCCCTCCCCAGCCTCAGGCAGCCCCTGGCAGAGGCTCCAACACCCACTGCAAGCTCCAGAGGAACTCCTGCTCCAGGCCCGTGACAGGCACGGACTAAAACCACAACTAAAGCTACACCCTGCTGCCCAAACCCCACACAGCCACTTCAGCACAGCCCACCAAGCCACCACAGCTGGTTCCATGGCAGCCCTGCAGCCCTCCCCAGGGGAGGAGCTGCCCACAGGGCTCACCATCTTGGTGTAGAGTGCCCGGATGGACGGGCTGGTGGCCAGGAGCTCTGCGACCTCCCCTTTCTTCTCCTCCAGGCTGAACTGAGCAAGCCAGGCCTCCAGCAGCTCAGCAGGGCCTGTGTGGGACAAGCACAGGGATCAGGGGCCTTGGCACAAGCAAGCAGGAAGAAGTTTAATTGGAAAGATGCTACTGGGGCAAAGGAGGAGGGAGACGTGGGGCTGGAAGCCCACACAATGTCACAAAGTCACGGAGCACCAGGTTAAGCTGGGCCTAAATCCAGCCTAAGCTGGTCCCCAGCACAACAGACAGATGGGCCCTCCAGGAATGGGGATCCCAGCTGCAGAGCAAGCCAGCAGGGGAATTCCAGATGGACCCCAGACCCCCATGAGGGCCAGCTGGGCAGGGCAGCACCCCAGAGCCCCCCCAGGCCCCACC
>VXBX01006888.1:57766-68893 GCA_013400415.1 Scytalopus superciliaris
GGCGGGAGGGCCGAGCGCTCTCTCTCAGTCCGCGAACCGTGAATGGCTTGGTCGATGATAATCTTCATTCTTTTGGGATGCGCAGTAATCCCGCTGGGACATCTTTTCGCCTGTTTTGGAGTTGTTAAGTTTGTTCTCTTGTGTTACTCGGCCCTCCCGCCGCGGGGACTTGGGAGAAACACTGGGAATGCGATAACGCTTTTTGAATTACAGCTCGTCTCTTTAGATTAGGATTCAGCAACACTGGCGCAGATTGTCATGATGATGTTCTTCCCTTTACAGCACACCTTCCTCTTACTCCCTGCCTGGGATGGAGATTTCTTCCCACCAGTCTCACCTCCTGGAGCAGCTGAACGAACAGAGAAAGCAGGACTTGTTCTGCGACTGCAACATCCTGGTGGAGGGGAAGGTCTTCAAAGCCCACCGCAATGTGCTGTTCGCCAGCAGCGGCTACTTCAAAATGCTCCTTTCACAGAGCTCGAAGGAGACGGGTCAGCCAACAATAGCTACGTTCGAGGTTTTCTCTCCAGAGACGTTTATGGTTATCCTGGACTTTGTGTATTCGGGGATATTGTCTTTAACCGGCCAAAACGTGATCGAGGTGATGTCGGCCGCCAGCTACCTGCAGATGACAGATATTCTCAATGTATGCAAGACCTTCATCAAGTCCTCGCTGNCCGAGCATCCCGGTGCCTCCCGGAGCATCCCGCAGCCTCCCGGTACCGCATCCCCGCCGGGCGCCATTTGCAGCCCCGGGCGCGGCAACAAAGGGCTGAGCGGGGCGGGCGATGCGGGGCGGGCGATGCGGGAGCGGGANGGATTCAGCAACACTGGCGCAGATTGTCATGATGATGTTCTTCCCTTTACAGCACACCTTCCTCTTACTCCCTGCCTGGGATGGAGATTTCTTCCCACCAGTCTCACCTCCTGGAGCAGCTGAACGAACAGAGAAAGCAGGACTTGTTCTGCGACTGCAACATCCTGGTGGAGGGGAAGGTCTTCAAAGCCCACCGCAATGTGCTGTTCGCCAGCAGCGGCTACTTCAAAATGCTCCTTTCACAGAGCTCGAAGGAGACGGGTCAGCCAACAATAGCTACGTTCGAGGTTTTCTCTCCAGAGACGTTTATGGTTATCCTGGACTTTGTGTATTCGGGGATATTGTCTTTAACCGGCCAAAACGTGATCGAGGTGATGTCGGCCGCCAGCTACCTGCAGATGACAGATATTCTCAATGTATGCAAGACCTTCATCAAGTCCTCGCTGGACATTAACGAAAAGGAAAAGGATCATTACCTCAGCCTCTCGTCCAAAAGCCCCAGCTCGGAGCCTGCCCGCCCCACTCTCTATCGCTCCAGGAGGAAAGCAAAGAGCAACCCCCGTCGCTCCTACTCCATCCCGGATGAAAAGCCCACGGCGAATGAGAACTCCTGGAGCAGCTACAGCAGCTACCTGTCCTCGCAGGTGATTCTGCAGCGGGCAGACACGCAGCTGTCCAAGAGAGGCAGGAGACAGGGCTCGGGCAGGAGGCGCCGCAAGCACCTGGGCTTGTCGCAGAGCCGGGAGCCGGCACAGTGCAAAGCGGAGCGGGCGGGCTCCAGCCCCGGCTCCCCGCCTGCCGAGGGGGCCGAGTTTGATGCCGAGAACGACGCGGATCGTGATGGTTACGGGTATCATCGCGGGCCGGAGGTGGTGCCCAAGAGATGGTCTGTTACTCAGCTAGAGGAAGAACTTTCCAGAACTCCTGAGTTCATGGAGTTAAAGGCAGAAGAACTGTATACCTCAATGCCCACGATTTTAGGTGTAATGAGTAGTTGGAACGAAGGTAAAAAATAGAAACGGTTTGGAAAAGTTTGGCTTTATCTAGAGGAGCTCAGGTGATGTTTTGGAGAGGATTTGTATGGCTGCATGGAAACCAAAATAGCGCAGAGACTTAGAGGTGATTTTATCTACTCGGGAAGGAGAGACTTTGCAGCCAGAACAGGCCATGGGAAGTGGGATGGGAGAGTGTTATCCGAGTATTCTGTAAAGTTAAAACAAAACGTGCCTGATTATTTGGGCCCAAGTGGAATTTAATGAAGCCTCAAGGGCTGTAATTGACTTGGGGACGTGAAGGACTGAATTTCTCTTGTAGATCTCCAAACCTGGCAGTAATAGTTCAACCTCAGTCCAACCCAATCCCTTCACATGAGAGGTCCTGGCATTGCTGGGATGTTGCAATTCTGTTGGGGGTCCCACCAGCCCAAACTTCATGTTTGGCCACAAACATAAAGCACCCAAACTCCTGATGGACGGGCAGCATCTGCCTGAGAGGGTGCAGTAAAACTGCCAGATCTATTCTCAGGTGTATTCTTTTGGAAGTGAACATAATATTCACGTTATAATGGCATATTCTGATGACTTCAGGCATCCTCATATATTACACAGAGATTATAAATGTCAAAGCTATGAACCAATAGCTGATGGAAGAGCTAACAGTTCAGATATAATGACTACGTGTAATAGCTACATATTTATGATCATCTGTATGTCTAAAAGACACCCTCATTAAGAAAGAAAACACTTGAAAATGGCCACTTAACATGTTCAGTGAGAAATACAGGCTTCGGGGGATAGATATGTTTTATGTGTATATGTGTGTGTATCCCCAAAGTTACATTTTATATGTTATGATGTATCTACACGTTATTTTTTATGTGTTATTCTATATGATACAATTTCACAGAGTGTTCTTAGCTGGAAGGGAATGAACAGCCCTGGTGTTACTCGCACCACGCTCCCACCAGCCGAGTCAACACCTCCAACAGCAGATCCCCCAGGACACGCTGTGGGATTTTCCCAGTTCAGTGGCAGGGCAGAGCAAAGCCAGCGTGTGCCCTGCGTGCCCTGACAGCCCCCCGTGTGCCCCGGCAGGTGAGCTGCCCAGGATGAGGTTCAAGTGCCCGTTCTGCACGCACACCGTGAAGCGCCGCGCCGACCTGAAGCGGCACCTGCGCTGCCACACCGGGGAGAGGCCCTACCCCTGCGAGGCCTGTGGGAAGAGGTTCACCCGCCTGGAGCACCTCAGGAACCACTTCCAGACGGTACAGCCCGGGGGGAAAGGCTGCTGAGAGCGGGCAGCCCCACAGCCAAGGGCAGGCAAAGCCCCCCAGCCGCGCACCCGCTTTCGTTTCACTCGGCGCGGCGCGTTTAAAAGCTCGGGGGGGTTTGGGGTTTTTTATTTAAGAGTGTGCTGTTGGATGGGCACTGACTGTCTGCGCTTTCCACCCCTTCAGATACACCAGGCTGGCAAACTGATCTGCAGGAAGTGCAAGCGGCACGTCACGGAGCTGACGGGCTGCGTGGTGCAGCAGGGCACGCGGCGCTACCGGCTGTGCCACCGCTGCCTGGCAGAAGCCAAATTCGACAGCGTCCCCGAGGACGGCGACGCAGAACCTTCCCCCGCCTCCTCCCCGGGGAACAGACACCCCAGGTGGGCTCTGGAGGAGGAACAGAAGTGGGATGAAGAGGCAATGGAGGAGGAGCCGTACAACTTGGTTGTCCGACACGCTAACGGTGATAGCCCAGATGAGGTAGAGGAAAAGGTGAAACCAAATCTTAGGTAGATATTGGTGTGTCTGTTACCTGTTGTGCTGAAACCACTCGTGTCCCACCAAACTGATGCTGGTTCACTACTTTAACTGAAATGAAATACTGCTAATGTTCTGTTTTGAGAAGCAAGATTTGGACTAAACCAAGCTGTTTTGTACTTGCAGACACGGAACAGTGTAACTGGTTCTCAATATCACCCAGAAAGTACTGAGAATCATAAGGTATCCTGAGCTGGAAGGGACCCACAAGGACCATCAAAGTCCATCTCCTCCTCACTTATTATCTGGAATCTATTTAGAAGAACTGGTCTATATTCCATCCAAGACTCGCTCAGAGCTCCTGCTGATAATGAAGGTGTGAACCAATTTACAGTTCTACAAAGGCTCTGTATGGTACAGAGTTTTTAAAAAACCAAGATTGAAAAGTTGCTATGACAAAGTCTCACCGAAGTGGGCAGCTAAGAAACTTTAAAACACCTTTTTTTTTTTTTGCTGACATTGTAATTAACTTGTACATACACTTCAAGAACTTCCTAAGAACGGAGCAAAGAAAACAAGTGGAATTCTTCCTGCTGAAGAACTGTTTACCAGAGCTTTGTTTTTTGAGTGAACTTGCTGCTTCTGATAGCTGAGAAAAGCATGATTAGAGAACTCCCACAGCCAGAGTAGAGTAGTGACCAGAGCACCCGTAGTGCACTTGGGTAGTATGGCTTGGCCTTTTTTGTACTGTGAATTTTATAGAAAGACACACCCACGTGGTTCCAAGGAAATAAAAGTGCAATCACTGGAAGTGCAGTTGTCAGGTTTTTTCCTTGGGTTTTTTTGTTTTTTTTTTTCTTTCCAGGCCTGGTGCAAGATTTGCTTAGACTCCTGTCTTATGCTAGGAATAAAGATGCAAAGTCTCTTCAGTTTCAGTGGGACTGCTGTGACTTAATGAGGCTACTTTCCTGCTCATATATATTTAGGGTCCTTGACAGCATAAAAACTTTTGTTTCTAAGGACAAAACCCCTCAGAGGTTAAACAACCCTTGTAACTTTGGAGTCTCTTCAGCCTTTTCACTCATCACATATTTTTCCCCCAGTCATTTGGATCAGAGAACCCGCACTTGGTAGAGAAACTGAAAATGCTCAGTACTAAAATCATTAAAAATTGCAACTCAGGGAGAGTGTACAGTACAAATATTCTGCCTGAGAGCAGGGAATGGCATTCCCAGTGGGTACTGCTGATAAAGAGCCACTGTTTGGTCTCTTGTCTCATCTGATGCAGTGTTTTCTTTCCTGTTAGCAGCATCTGTAGCCTGAGGTTACTGCCAGGCAAGTGAAAATTCCCTGCAGACAATCTGAGAACAAGCATATTGATTCACATCCAGGTTCTGCCTGTCTCCAAGAGTTGTGATTTAAGTAGGAAAAAGTGCAAGCCTGTGTAACAATTCCCTAAGGCTCTCCCAAACTCCAGCCTTTTTCAGCTGAAGAGACTTCCTTAACTTGGGATTTGTACATTTAGTAACCACCAATGCAGGTCTTTTCCAAATACTTCACCCCTCTGCCCCTTAAACCCACACGAGCTTCCTGCACGTGGGGCATTTCAGCATTTGTCTCCAAAGTTACATTTTAACTGTTAATTTTTTTCCTCAGCCCCTCTGTCAAAAATCATACTCATTTCATGCCATGAAACTGGAATATTGCCATTCTTCCTGGCACAAAAAGCCCGCTCACCTTAGCAGGGGGCAAAGTACAAGTGTAACTCAGCAGTGTCAGAATTCATGGCTCAAAATCACACACAGATCCATGAATTCTTTCAGCCCAGGTTTTATTTCAGCGTGCTTAAAAAAATAAGGCTTGCTTTAAAAAACAAGAGGGATTTTATCCCTCAGTCTTTACAATGTGGAAATTAAATCAGATCTGTTTAAGATGACTCTCCTAGACAAGACACTGCCTCCAGAGATGAGGCATGTGGAGCATTTGCAGGAACAGAGCAGGCCCTGTGCTCCTCACATTTAAATAGCAATGCAAGGTAACACACCTTTGCCAACCTGTGGTTTAAAACAAGACACACTTTACGTTATCTTTGATTAATTTTGATTCAGTGCAGTCCACAGTCCTTTGTCAGCAAAGGATTGTCTGCACTGCCCTCTCTAAAAGCACAGGGGAAGCTGATCCAAACCATCTGCTTTTTGAAAAAGAATCAGTTTTCACACGATGCAGGAGGGACTGAACCTGCAGAGAACCTGGAGCACCCCTTTCCAACCTGCTGCATGCCCTTCCAGCACAGCAGCAGAGCTGCCAACTTTTTAGGGGGGTCACAGGTGAGATGAGAATTCCAGGTACATGGAGATTTTATTTACAGCAATTCAGCACCACCTGCTGGCATGATTTTTGGTTTTAAGTACTTTCAAAGGTGTAAAGCTTGTTTTTTTTAATTTATTTGATTTTTGGGGTGTCTTTTAAACAGTTGGAATTTCTGAGCCACTGCAGCTATTTTGGATTTATATAAAACGGAGGAGGGATGACAGCTCAGAATTAGAATAATGAAGTCTGCAAATGAAACCATGTAATGAACATTCTCTCCTGCCACCCTACAAAAAGGGTTAGGACCTTCACTAATTTCTGTGTTTCATGCAGCCCTAACACATGTATCAGCCTTGAAAGCTGACTGCCAGCATTCCTGGGAGACTTCCAACTCCTACAAATCTCTTCCTCTCAGCATCCCCCAAAGCCCCAAATTCTTCTCTTTATTCTCTGCCTCACCATTCTCACAGGAAAACACTGGCTGACAGTCCCTGCAGTTACTCCCTTCAATTTATGATTTTAACTGCCCAATTCCTTAGTTACTTCCACAGGGATTACAGTTTTAGGGGACTTTTGCCAGCCAGTGACAAACATCCACTCGACCACACTCTTCTTGCTTTAAATATCAATGATGACAAAGACTTCTGGCTTGTCATCCTCACAGATCTGCATCGCTGAGTAAGTTATGGCTTTGACCTCTGTGCCCTAGAAAAGAGACACAAACCCCATGGATTTCCCAAGTGACACCCCTTGTTACAGTCACACACAGTTCTTACCACTTCCCTCAAGTGCTATCCTGTTTCATGGTTCTTCTCCCCAAAAAGCTATTTGTTCTGATGGATAAGAAAGATGCCATACTATCAAAAAAGGAGCTCTTCCCTTATTTTATTGCCTCTTAACACCACAAATTCCTCCTCTCACCTCTGACAGACCATCAACACTTGCTAGGCTAAAACTGACACAGCTGAAGAGCTGGCTGGAGGTCAGGATTTGCTTCTGGCAATTCCTCAGGGGGAGAAGAGAAGAAAGGAGCAAAAACTGACTAAGCAAAAGGCTGTGCCAGTTGTGTGAAACCCAAACCCACATTCTGAGCACAGGCTGGCTTTCTGTGTTACCAGCACCACAAAAACTAAGCCAACTGCTGAGTTTTGCTACTGCTGAGGAAAAGCCATGCTCAGGCCAACAGTTTCAGGAACACATTCATAAAAACCCCAAAGGTTTAGTGCTTGTGATTCCACCCAGCCATGGTTATACTCGGGTATCTGGAGAACTGAGAGGTCTGATGTGAAAGACACCACAGCTCCCCACCCTAAACAGCAAAGGTGGACAGAGGGAGCACTGCATACCTGTGGGTGTTTGCCCAGAGAGAACTCTTCTCCCCACCTTTAAAAGCAGAAAGAAGAGAGGTTGGAACTTGGGTAATATCTACCAAACGTTGCAATTAGTTTCACTGATCAGCACAGAACAGTGAGATTTTCACTCAAAGCCTCAAAGGAAGCAAAAAAAAAAGGCCACAATCCACTTTTTAGATGATGGTTTAAGCTCACCCAATTGATCTGATTCTGAACTGCATCCGGTCGATGTGGAGCACTTTCACCTCCTGCAGAAAAAGCAAGGGGAGAAACAGGTCAGTCACATCTTTTATCTCCAGGCACAAACTGTCACTAAGTCCCACTTACAAGGGTCATATTGAGATGGAATCTAAAACCAGAGAATCTGACATTGCTGCCTGGAACACCAGGGCAGCACAAGTGCCCCTGACATGATTTCTCAAGTTTTTCTGCCCTGGTAGTTTCAATTCTCCACACACTGTGCTTAAATGGTCTGTTCATAGAATCATGGAACACTTTGGGTTGGAAGGGACCTCTAAGCTCATCTTGTTCCACCCCCTGCCATGGGCAGGGGCACCTTCCACTGGACCAGGTTTGCTCCAAGCCCTGTCCAGCCTGGCCTTGTATTTGTTGAGTTCCCTTTTTCCCCTAAAACACAGTTTCTTGCAGAGCTGGTACTATCAGGGAACAGCCTTGCCCTGCAAATGGAAAAAGATCAAAGCAGCACTCTTACCCTGGGTACAAAGAACTCATTAGCACTGAATTTGTACAGCCACTCATCCAGGAAGTGGAAGAGGAGAGACAACATGTCGTGCCCTGTGTGGTTGAAGCAGAGATGTCAGTTTCTGCCTCAGAGCAAGAACATCTAAACATTTTTAAGAGGACATCACATGCTCACTTATTAGAAGACTCAGATTAACGGGGTTTAATTAGATTTTGATTAACTGCAGTAGCACTGCATGTAAAGATTCAGTTTTTTGGAACCCTTTTCCCTCAGGTTTCATAACTCCCCACAAGAGAAGTCAGCACAGTCCCACCTTCTGCCTGCACCTCCACTGTGTCCACGGGTTCCACAGTCTCTGTGTCTGTCATGTAGCCAAACATGGCCATAACACACTGCTCAAACGCCTCCTCCAGCGTGTCTCCCCAGGCATGGAGCCTGAAATGACATGGCACAACTTACTGGGCTGTGGCAAGAGAAACAACCCCAAAGGAACATGCAGGTGAGCAGCCAGAACCACCACAACAGGAGAGTTAATGCAGAGCAGGTGAAGGAACAAAAAAAACCCCCTTTGCTTTCCAGGAAGAGAGGAGTTTCTCCTTGTGAGAGGAGTTTCTTTGAATATGGAAAATAAATGTTTTACAGCCACCAAGGAAGTTCTTCCTTAATATGGCTAATTGATGGCTATGAAAGTAAACTGGGCAGAAGACATTGGGGTTAAAAGGGATTAGGATGAGATTTCAAAAGACCTTTCCAAATAACACAGAGACTTAGTCAGAAACACCACAGGAATATTAGAAAAGAAACCAAATGTGATTCTGTCTTCTCCCAAAAGCAGAGACAAAACCATCAGGACACCCAGTGAGTGACGTTTCACAGTTCCACAAGGTGCTGCCTCTGCAAACAGTCCCCAACAGTCACTCCAGACTCACAGCAGTGTAAGAAATAACAAGTTTATACTGAGAAATCCCAGCTGCCCACACTTACTGCACATCTGCTGTGTGATCCAAATCTGGGGGGAAGGAAAGAGAAAAGCCACCGTGTCACCAAAATAATTTTTAAAATGAGGATCAAAAGAAATATAACATCAATATCTGATTTTCTAACAAGAGCTTCTTGCACTCATATTCAGACAAGACAAATCTGTTTTTCAGTATATTAGAAAAACTTAGCACAGGTGGAATTCTGGATTACTTCTGCCAAGCAGGAAAAAACTCTGTTTAATGTGATTGTCTCAGTGCCCTCTGTGTCCAGCCCTGTGTGCAGGGTTTGGCTGTTGTCACCCAACAGGCTTCTACAAGTTAACTGCAATAAAAAGAAACTTTAACCAGGACTAAAGAGTTTATCTGAAGTCTGCAGGGTGGAAAATTATTCATGCAGGGGATGAGATTTGCAAATATTTCCAGCTCAGTGAGAAAATACACCTGTCCACACCCGGAAACACCCACTATGCAAAGAGAATTTAAAACATAGCATGGAATATAAAACAGAAGGCAAACTTTACTACTAAAGCATGATTAACATTCAGGGGAATGAGAGAAATGCAGGACTGCAGCAGGTTGGCAGAAACACAACTAGTTTGGGATGTCAAACAAATGCCACACCACGATCACTTCAACTAGAAGGTTGTCCTGATGCTGATTAGAGAGTTCACACACTGTCAGTGGATTCTCAACAACAGTCTCTCAAGCAAACTAGACCTTTTTCCCCCCTAAAGAAAGTTCCTTTAAATCATGTCTTGGGGTTTTGGGATGCAATGACACCTGGGGAAAGTCCTCAAGGTGAGGCTTAACTAGTTTATTTTTATCATTATCTTTTTTAGCACCCGAAACAAGAAAAGCATTTATCTGTGATAAAGAAAATTGGAGCTATCTCTCTCTGTATATCCTGCTGTTTTCCTTGCCCTCATGATTGCAGTGCCACACACATGCTGCATCAGGAAATTATTACTTTTAAAAATATGAAATACATGTAATATAGAAAATACAGAAAATATCTATAATACAGAAAACATATTTAACGTGTAATAATACATATAATATAAAATATAGCCACAAAACAAAACACACAAAATATGCAAATATTATTGTTTAAAATACTCACATTCATATTTCTTGCAGAGTGGGGGGTATTTGGCCTTGACAGCCTTCTGCTCCTCTGTCAGGTTGTAATCCCTCTCGTCTGCTGCCATGGCTGTGGGATCGAGCTCTCCTCCCTTCCTGGTGGTGGGGAAGGTCCAGCAGCTCTCCCTCCTCCCCTCCTGCTGGTGGTGACTCAACCTGCTGACGCTGTGGAGGACAGGGAGGGTTCCTCTCAGCTGAGGCTCTGCCCTGACAGCAGCTTGGGAAGGCTCAGGGATTCCAGAGGAGTGCTAAAAACACACATTCCAGCTGTTCCCGTCCAGCTGAGAGACGGGGGGGAAGGTGGGAGGACAACCCCACACTGCTCATCCCCCGGGTGTGCTCAGCCAGGGAAGGCCAAGGGGTCACATTCCCAATGGAAATACGGACTTTGGCTCTCCCTGGGTCCTTCCCTGTTGCAGTGCACACCGAGCATCCCACTCGTGCACAGACAATAAAACACAGCTGTAAAGGAGTTAAACTCTCCTCCCTTCAGGTGACTTCTTACATTTTACAGCCCAGCCCACTGTACATCACACAGCCAATGCCTCTGCCTCCAAAAACCCCCCAGATTTGACTTACAGGGGGCTTTTCTTTAGGGTGAAAAGGTCTAGTTTTCTCTTAGGCCAAGGATTAGATTCAAACCTTCAAGACCCAGAAGGTTTTTGGCAAACCTAGCTGTCTGTCACACAAGTGCAGAGGGTTTCCTGTGCCCCTTTTCTTGCAGGTATTTTTATTTAATAAAACAAACAAAAAAAANTTCTTACATTTTACAGCCCAGCCCACTGTACATCACACAGCCAATGCCTCTGCCTCCAAAAACCCCCCAGATTTGACTTACAGGGGGCTTTTCTTTAGGGTGAAAAGGTCTAGTTTTCTCTTAGGCCAAGGATTAGATTCAAACCTTCAAGACCCAGAAGGTTTTTGGCAAACCTGGCTGTCTGTCACACAAGTGCAGAGGGTTTCCTGTGCCCCTTTTCTTGCAGGTATTTTTATTTAATAAAACAAACAAAAAAAAAGCCCAACCAACTGTACCAAACCCCCATTTAAAGGTCTAATTTTCAGACCTGATCTCACCA
>VXBX01006888.1:73565-86998 GCA_013400415.1 Scytalopus superciliaris
CCCTGGTTCCCTCAGGGTGCCCCCCATTCTGTGAGGTCGCCCCTCGGTCCGTGAGGGTGCCCCCCCGGTTCCAGGGGGTGACCCGGTTCCACAGCGGTGCCCCCTTTCCATTGGGATGTCCCCCTCTCCATTGTGGTGCCCCCCCTTCCATTGGGATCTCCCCTTTTCATTGCGGTGTTCCTGTCTCATTGGGATGTCCCCCTTTCCATTGGAATGTCCCCCTTTCCATTGTGGTGCCCCCCTTCCACTGGGGTGCCCCTGTCCCATTGGGATCTCCCATTTCCATTGGGATCTCCTCTTTCCATTTGGATGCCCCCATTCCATTGTGGTGCCCCCCTTCCACTGGGGTGGTCCCTGTCCCATTGGGATCTCCCCNTCCGAGGGTGAGCTCCCCCAGGTCTGCCCACCCTCCTCCTCCTCCTCCTCCTGCAGCCGAGTCTGGTGGCAGATGGGATGGGAAGGTGTGTGAGAGCAGCAAGGCAGCAGCAGGAGCCTTGGAAAACTGGATTTGGGGAGCGAGTCGTTCAGGGCTGCACCCAGACTGGTCTGTTTGGCAGCAGTTGCTGGTTCTCCTGCATTTAAATGTCGTTCCCCAGCTGGGTTTTCCCTCCGTGGTACCCTGTGCACTGGGTTTCAGAATTTTATTGTGCTGCTTCTAACAGCACCATCATCATCACAGAATGGTTTAGGTTGGGAGGGACCTTAAAGCCCACCCAGTGCCACCCCCTGCCTGACCCTTCCACTAGCCCAGGCTACTCCAACCCTCATCCAGCCTGGCCTTGGACACTTCCAGGGATGAAATTTTACATAGTTAATACTAATTTCGAGCCATATATCCAGAATAAAAGGATTAGCGTGTGCAACAGGGGATTTTTAATTATCTAATAAGTACTCCAACAGAACACCCAACAGCAAACCAGGGTGTGATGCAGTTGGCTCTGATCCATTGCCTGCTCACAAGTGATGGTGTGTCTGTAAATTCTAATCCATAAAGGCTAATTAACTGTATGTATTTTTTTTTTTAAACCACTTCAGCAGCCTTTGATGATGCCGTGGAAGAACGTGTGATCAATGAGGAGTATAAAATATGGAAAAAGAACACCCCTTTCCTGTATGATTTGGTGATGACCCACGCCCTGGAGTGGCCCAGCCTGACTGCTCAGTGGCTTCCTGATGTCACAAGGTGAATTGGTCCCTTTGCTTTCTGTTTAAAGCAGAACAAACAGTAAATCCAGGATCACCTTTTGTTAAAGTAAGGCAGTATGGGATTCCTTTCTGTCCTGATAACCTTTGCCTTGCCAGAGCTGAGGACTCTGAACACCAGAGATAATCAGTACAGACACTTCCAGGGCTGGGGCAGCCACAGCTTCTCTGCCCAACCTGTGCCAGGGCCTCACTACCCTCACAGAGAAGGATTTCTTCCCAATATCCCATCTAAATCTACTGCCTTCAGTGTGAAGCCATTCCCACTTGTCCTGTCACTCCATGCTCCTGCAAAAAGTCTCTCTCCATCTTTCTTGCAGGAGATGTTGAGCTGTGGTAAGTGATTTCCTCTGGAGGAAGCAAGTGTGGTACTGGAGCAGGAAGCAGCAATAAATTTAAAGATCCTTATAACTGTTAGAATCCATCATAAAAAATGCTCTAATTAGCCCAAAAGTCTGTGAGCCCTGTTTTGTTTCTCTTCCCTTGCAGACCTGAGGGCAAGGATTTCAGTATCCACAGGTTGGTCCTGGGCACCCACACTTCAGATGAGCAAAACCACCTGGTCATAGCCAGTGTGCAGCTGCCCAACGACGATGCTCAGTTTGATGCCTCACACTATGACAGTGAGAAAGGAGGTAAGGGCCCACAGGGCTCCTTGGTGATCATATTTGCCTGCCCTTCTCAATAGGAAATTGGTCTTTTCTTGAAGCTCAGGCACCGAGACTCGTGTTCTACTTCTCCACTGAACGATTTATTTCTAAGTGCTACCCCCTTAACAGGATGATTAATAGACAAATATGCCCCTCTATGGATAAACACTCTGTTTTTTGAATGCATGTAATGTCTTAATACTCTAATGATGAAAACAGTAGGTGGAGGCTTATTGCAAAAGTATTTGCCTGTGGGAACACCTCACCCCTCCCTATTTCTCCTCAGGAGCTGACATTGAATCCCATGCAGTGCTGCTTATTGGTGGTGTTGTTATCACTTTTGCAGAGAGAAAGTCACTCATGTAAGAGGATATTTTTATTTCAGAGGAGTGTAACACTTCAGACGTTTTTCATGTGTCTGAGTTCTGCTGCCTGGTAGCTGTGCCAGCCCCTGCTGGGTGAAAGATCAGTGTGTGTTATTCAGTGTCTCAGACTGAATTTGCTGTTTTCTGTAACCTTTGTGGCTGTCAGCACTGCCCCGAGTTAGACATTTCTCAGGTTTCCTTGATGGAATCACTTTCCACCTGGTGAAAGTCCTTAATGAGCCCATGTTTGCTCTTTGTTTTACAGGAAGTCTGGATTGTGCAATGAGTATTTTGATCTTTGGGCTTCTTAAGAGTTACTCATGAACACAGTGTTGTCTAATAAATACTTGGTTTCTAGTCTATTTTAGTATTTCTCAAAAATGCATACTCCAATTTAAAAATAATCCAAAACCCCTTCTTTTTGCCAGAATTCTGCTGTGCAATTTATATATATATGAAATTACTGTGACTTTATGTATAAAGATAAGGGAGCTTTAGCAAGTTGTGTTTCAGGCCTAATTGCAACTTGTTTTTAGCAGAACTCATCTGTTCTGCAGTTAGAGCTTGTCAGCACCATTAATTGGGCCTGAATTCTTGTGCCTTGACTTGAATCTGGCTTGTTATTCACAACTCCTAAATCCTTATTTCTAGAGTTCGGAGGCTTTGGATCGGTCAGTGGAAAAATTGAAATTGAAATCAAGATAAACCACGAGGGAGAAGTGAACAGAGCACGTTACATGCCACAGAACCCCTGCATCATTGCCACCAAGACTCCATCCAGTGATGTCCTGGTCTTTGACTACACCAAACACCCTTCCAAACCAGGTGTGTGCTGCTTTGTTACCTTAAAAGTGCCGTGGCAGGCGATGAGGGAGAGAAAAGTATCACACCAGCACTTTAGGAGGAGTTTTTTTGAGCAGTAACAGATGAGCTGGTGTTGCTCCACCCAGCTGGGCCGGGTAGCTCAGGGCAGAGCATGGAGGTGGCTCCTGCAAATGGCACAGCAAAGCTTAGTAAAGCTCAGTAAAGCTCAATGCAGGTGTTGCAGGACGTGCTGCAAGGGATGGCAGGCACTGGAGCTCTTGCACTGCCTCATTGCAGATCCCTCTGGAGAGTGTAACCCCGACCTGCGTCTCCGTGGGCACCAGAAGGAAGGCTATGGGCTGTCCTGGAACCCCAACCTCAGTGGGCATTTGCTCAGTGCTTCTGATGATCATGTGAGTGCCTCAAACACAGCTGGGGTGCAACCCTGCACTTGGTGTGCCTTGGGAAGGGCAAAAACAGCCTGCTTTGGAGGGGGAGGAGGTCAGGGGATCATCTGCCCAGAGATGCAATTGGCTAACATTTTTGTTGTTCTAAAGACCATTTGCTTGTGGGACATCAGTGCTGTTCCAAAAGAAGGCAAAGTGGTGGATGCCAAGACCATCTTCACGGGCCATACAGCAGTGGTGGAAGATGTGTCCTGGCACCTGCTCCATGAATCCCTTTTTGGATCCGTCGCCGATGACCAGAAGCTCATGATGTGAGTGGGGGGGAAATCTCTTCACGAACCGAGTGCTTTTCCCACGTGCTCCTCAGTCTCTTGGTGAGGTGGGACATAAACCCTTTGTTCCAATTGCATGTTTTGCCTCCCCAGCTGGGACACCCGGTCAAACAACACCTCCAAACCCAGCCATTCCGTGGATGCTCACACAGCTGAAGTCAACTGCCTTTCCTTCAATCCTTACAGCGAGTTTATCCTGGCCACAGGATCAGCTGATAAGGTACCTCTGCCCCGAGCCTGGGGCATCCTTCTCCAGTTTCTGCTCTGTAAGTGTTGATGTACATGTTGGTTACTTCAACAAAACATGGTTGTTATTTTCTTTCCCTAGACTGTTGCTCTGTGGGACTTGAGGAACCTAAAACTGAAGCTGCACTCCTTTGAATCACATAAAGATGAAATATTCCAGGTATAACAAAATGTCTTTACCTTTTATGCACATAGACTTAGTTATACTTAGAAAAATAGTCTTTCCCACTCCCATTTTATTAAATATACTTGCACTTTAAAGCTCCTTCTTTTTTTCTCATCTGCTTACCATTTTCTGGGTGGTTGTTGTGGAGCTGCAGAGCTCCAGTACATCTAAAAGTGCCCAGAAAGCCAGAGTGGAACAGGGACATGCTGTGGAGCTCTAACCACAGCAGAAGGATGAAATGGTAGCAGTGCAGAGTGCACTAAATTATTCATGGCAGCAGATTGAAGCAGGAGCCCCAGTGAAATGGCTGCAGTGTTTCCATCTCCTCAGCCTGGTCCTGGAGGGAGGTTTAACTGGTTCCCCTTAACGGGATCACAGAAACACCCCCCTGACAACAAACAATTGCTGATTTTACTGGTGTAAATATAGAATGTTCACATCATGGGGAGCACGTGCTTAGCAGATACAATATTTCCATCTCCAGCTCGAGCCTTAATCACTGGAGAAGTATGTAGAGATTTTTTTGGTGGAAGGATTAGTGGTTCAGACAGTAATGTCTAAATAAAATTACACGTGGAATCCTGAAACGTCACGTTAGCATGCAGAATTCTGTGTTCTTTTCTAATCCTGTGATCCTATTAAGTGAGGTGTTTTGAAGAGCTTTATCTCCAGCACAGGCAATAAATGTGAAGCTTTTGGGCAGTTAAGCTTAATTACAGTGATTTCTTTTCATGTGAGAGCTGTACCTGCTGCTGAAGGAATCCGTGGGTTACACTTGTGCAATCCTTATTAAGATAAGGAGCAGCCAGTCTCCTTGGGGGATGTTTGCACTTGGTCACACGTGGGCTTTGTTAGAGGAGAGGCTCCAGGAGGGACCTTTTTGGTGCTGAAAGGCCCTTTTGGTTATGTGAATGTTCCCAAACTGCCTCCTGTGTTCAGTGTTACTAGTGGGTGTGTTTTTATCCCAGGTAATTGTCACTTGGAATTCTCCTAGAGCTTTCAGGATGCAAAATGAAGTGGTGTTTGTTGTCAATGTCACGTTACAGCTTCTTAGAACTGTTTCCAAATTCATCCTTGCCTGCAGGTTCAGTGGTCTCCCCATAATGAAACTATACTGGCCTCCAGTGGCACAGACCGCAGGCTAAACGTCTGGGACTTGAGGTACCTCCCAAATCACTCACACTGTCCCCACAAAATGCTGTTGATTCCACTCTGTCACACTTCAGAAAACAAACTGACCCCCACCTGGTCTTTTTTCCCTCTCCCTTTGTTGGTTTTTTTTGCAGTAAAATTGGAGAAGAGCAGTCCCCTGAAGATGCTGAGGATGGTCCCCCAGAGCTGTTGGTGAGTCTTTTCAATCTCATTAATTATTTTGACCAATTACTTCTGCAGTGCAGATTTGTGACCACTCCCCTTCTTGTTTCCCCAATCCTAGTTCATTCATGGTGGTCATACTGCAAAGATATCTGATTTCTCCTGGAATCCCAATGAGCCCTGGGTCATTTGTTCTGTATCAGAAGATAATATCATGCAAGTCTGGCAAATGGTGAGTTGCTTGGGAAGGTGCAGGAAGTGGCAGGTGAGAGATGGTGTTGAAATGCCTGGATTTCAGCATTCCTGCTTTTGTGTGCAGCTCCCAGAGCTGCTCATCTTGTAGCATTGCTGAAATCTCAGAGGGACAGTGAGATCCCCTTTAGCTTTGCTCAGAACAATGGTTTCCAAATACTCAGAAGCTGTTTTGTATTTAATAAAATAGGAAGTGCTGGTGCAGAAGGAAATCTGTCCCTTCCAGGCTTGAATAAAAACAGTGTGTGAGACCCAGTGATGAAATTGAGGTTTCTGTTAGTTACTGCCCTGAAGAATAAAATATTTGTAAGTGATACAAATGCCCTTCTCAGGATGGAGAATGGGAGCCATTTGCTGGCCCTAAATTCCCAGCTGTTGAAGGTTTTGAAAAACAATCCTGACCTTTGACAAGACCATATTCCTAATTTTGTTTATCTATAAATTTTGTTCTTGGCAGCTTTCTATGTAGTTCTTTTGGAAGGTGCAGCTAAGTAGAGGATCTACTAAATACATACAGAAGAGTGTTGATTGAAGCAGGTCTTGCAGTGGTCTCTACTTTAACAAGGCAGATTTCCTAAACTAAAATAATTTAGAGGATACTTAGGAAACATTTTGGAGGCATGGCTGTTATGGGAAAGGTCATTTGTGTTGCTGCTTTGATGTTAAATGATGTTGGGGCCAGGGGTGGGTGATACAGACCTGCAAGGGGAAAAACTGCCAGAGCTTTTTGAAGTGTTCCAGGGGCTGGAATCCTGTCCAAGGTGTGGGAAATGCTTCCTCAGTCCCTCCATCCCTGTCTTGCAGGCTGAGAACATCTACAACGATGAAGATCCTGAAGGGAGCGTGGATCCAGAAGGTCAAGGATCCTAGATGACAACCCTTACCCTCTTTTTAGTCTTTTTCCTTCTCTTCCCTCTCAGCCCTGATATTGACTTAACACTGGTTTTGAGACACACGTAGACTTTGTGTTCAGCCATCCTCCTGTAGGTCCCATCACAGGCTTTTTCACCCACCCCCCAAGAAAGGGCTCAGCCCCCTCAGCCAGGTCTGTGCTGTAGCTCCTTGGCCAGAATTCCTGCAGCAGCAACCTCTTGTGTCAGGCTGGCTGTCCCATTTTAGCTGCCTTTCATCACAGCTTAGCTTTGGGTTTTTTTCCTTGCTGCAGCCACAGGCTTTTTCCTAATTTAAACAAAAGTTAAGTTGGCAGAGCTGCCCAGTGGGCTTGAGCCAATGGAGATGATACAAGTGTTAATCCACTGGCAGCTCAGAAATGGTGTGGACGCCCCTGTCCTGCTCAGTTCAACTCAGAAGCCTTGGAATTCCTTCAGTTATCTGTATCTTGTGGAGTTCTCTGCCCTGGCAGGTACAAAACAGATTTGCAAGTCCTGACTTGAACTGAAATGTCTCTTTATTTTTTTGTCTCTCCTGGTAATTCTGGGGTTTTCATTCCTTCTTTCCTCTCCCTTTTCTCCCACCTGCTGGGCGACAGCCGTTTGCATTCATTAGCTATTCCTGCAGAGCATCAGTCACCTCCCATGGGTTTTTTTGTTTTATTTTGCTCTATTGTGTGTTTCTCGAGCTGTGTTTTTCACATAATGTTTCTTTCCTTTCTGTGAAATGGTTTTAAGAACTTGGGACCCCCAAGTTGTAAAGGTGTATGTTAGTGCCAGCGGGCGGTCCTGCCCGTGCCCTGAGCAGCGTTGGCAGCTGGTGTGGAGCAAATGAAATGTGGATGAAGCTGCTTTTTTTAGGAGTTAGTCCTTGACCACTGGTTCCTGCACGTCTTCCACTCGGGTGTCCCGTGCCACCAGCAGCCTGTTACTCTCCATCTCCTCATGACTAATTGCGTGTAAGTTCTTCAGTTGGAATAAAGTTTTTCTACGTAAACGCTGCGGAGTTTGGGGGAGTTCCGTGCTGGTTTCTTTCTGCACTGACTGCTTTGTGTGGGACCTGTCAAGGGAGCAGGGAAAGGAAGGGTGTGGTCTCCTCTTGTGTGCTGGGATAGATGGTTTTTAAACACATGGATGCTTCTCCCCCTCTGATTTTTGCTGTTTTCTTTGTGGAATGAGTCAGTGAGCACCTAAAATCCCCAAGCAGCCACATAAGCACTGAGCTGTTCCTTCCCCCTCAAGCCTGTCTGCATTTTGGCTCTGCCTTCAGCCCTTGCCCCAGAGCTATTTTTGTTAATCTGCAGCATGAATAGTTTGATACAAACACCCTGGTTTGACACACAGACTGAGGATTTTGAGACGCAGCTTTGAGAATTAAAAGGCTCCTTAAACTCTGACCTTTATTTTCAGTGTGAGACTCGATATAAAGTGGAAACCTCTTACCCACCTCGTTCTGTGGGGCACATCCCAGTACAGCAGAGACCCTTGAAATACAAAAGAAAATCCTGTTCAAAGGATAAAGCTTCTCTTGCATGTAAACTTTAAAAGTCAACCCCCCCCNGGTTTAAACAGTCCATCTATGAAACAAGACAAGGTAACGTTTTCCCAAACACAGCAAAACATAAATCTGTTACTCCTCATCCGTGTCCATCATTCAGTGCAAGGATTGTTTGCTCTGCTCCTCTGTGGAAAAGCAGTTTTACTACATGAGCAGCAGCACCTGGAGAAACACACCCAGGGAAAGGATTGTCTGGTATTCCCGACTCCAGGCAGCAGCTGTGCAGCAGGCAGGATAAGCAGCACGAGGAGACATCCCTTGTAGATCCTCTGTCCATTGTTTCAGCTACAGAGAGGAAAATTCCACAGCTCTAACAGTCCTGCTCTGCTTTTTCCTCTGATTTGCAAAGGTGGCCGTAGATTTCCAAGCAGCTCCTGTAAGGGGAGAAAGGAAATTTAGGCTATGGAATATGTACATAAATACTCTGGCTGGAGGAAAAAGGGAAGGGGGGCTGTTCCTGGAAAACATTCTTTTCACGGTGTGGAAGAAAAGGAGTTGGGAAGCACTTCAAGAGGCTCAGAGCGTGGCCTCGTGGGCGTGTGGGCCTGGCCCAGCCCCTCCAGAGCCCTTGGCAAACAGGATTTGACAGAAGGGAATGTCATTTTTGGTGTGAGCTACAGGAAAAGGCAGCTCGGAGCTGCACTTAACTCTGAGGTCCCTGGAGTGAATGTGAAACCTCATTTGAGGTGTCCTGACACTGGAGAAGCCTCGTGTGTTATCAGTTCCAGGGATGGCAGTTTGTAGATCCCAGGAGTTAAGAGAGTGCACTGGATTAAATGCTGCTCTGTGATTTAGGAGAACCCCACACCAGCAGGGTGGTGTTGGGATCTGGGCTGAATCCTGAATGCAGTTTGTCCCGTGAATCACCTGGGTGACAACACAGGCTCAGATCTGTTCCCTTTAGCTTGCCATGCTGAAGTCTTACCTGGACAAAGGGAAACTGTTTGGGGTAAGGAATACCCTGTGGTGTGTCTGCATGAGGAGGTTTGGGTGGAGAAGGGGAGAAAGGAATGCTGCAGGAGCAGAGAGGCTACAGAAAAGGGTTAAGAGTGTGTGCAGCTGAGACTGGAGTCACACAGAACAGCTCCAGCTTTGGTGAGGAAAACAGCCCACAAACTCCAGGACATTTTTCTGGAGCTTTGGAAAATCCCGTGCAAAGAAGTCCTGAGTGAAACCAGCAATGGAGTTATGAGCAGGAGAGAGTTCTCTCCCATTGGAGAGCACCCACAGCACTGCTTCCCAAACCTGAACCTCAGCTCCTTTCCACCTATTCCTAAGGAAACCACCACTTAAACTGCCACACCTGCTTCTTGGGAAGCAACTCCACTCCTCCGTGTGCAGGAATTCCCAGCAAATCCCACTCTGCTGTTGGGCAAAGGAGTCCCTGCTGTGCTGCCCCACCAGGCCCCTCGGTCACACACCAGGAACCAGCAGCAAAAGCCCGTGGTGTCCCCAAGGTGTGGGACCCCACCCAGCACCCCAGACCCTTCCCCACCATCCTCCTCCTCCTCCCAGCCCCTCTGCACTGCAGGGATGGGGCACAAACACACTTGTAGATGGAGAGCTCCCGGTGCAGGCTGGTCCTCAGCTCCTCCAGCTCCTGGTTCTTGCGCTGCTGGAGCTGCACCCCGTTCTTCAGCTCCTTCAGCCTGTCTTCCAGCTCCTCCACCTGCTCCTGGCGGGACAGGACAAGGCTGGATTAGCTGGAGGGACAAGGAGCCTGCACTCCCCTCCTTCCCATGCTCTCCTCACGGATCTGCCTCTGGGTGCTGCTGGTCTGGGCAAGCACAGCCAGGCTGGCACTGCCCAGCCACCCTCTTTAAAATCCTCTGCAAAAACGCTTTGTTTGGTTACAAAGGTGGGAGTTTGGGCCGGGCTGGGATGCGTTTTGTCCTTAGGCTTCTCCCAGCTGCCTGGGTTTGTCCCCTAAACTACTCTGTGTGTGTTTTGAGAAGCTGCCAGAACTGTAAAAACCCATGAGTCACAAGAAGATAAATGAGGAATTTGGGAAAAGGAGAACGTGGAGGCACAGCAGGGATGCTCCAAAGCCCTGTGTCCGTGGGGCAGTGGTCTCTGACACCCAAGACAAGCCGTGCCTTGGGTGCTGGTGGCCTGGCCCCCATTCCAGCAGGGAGGAGCTGCAGTGGAAGGGGATCAGGAGCTTCCAGAAACTGCTCAGAGCTGGGCTGGGAGGAGGCAGCGACTGCGAGCCGAGAACGGAGAGTGTTGAAAGGGGGGAGATTAATTGTGGAGCCTCTTTGCCAAATGTGCTCTTGTGGATATTGAATTGCTTTGTCCCTCAGGGCAAAGTGCCGGGGGGGACAGGCCTGGCCCAGCCAGAAATAACCCCCTGAGGAGGCAGCCCAGCCCCCGGGCTGTGGGCATGGGAGATGAGACCCTTCCTGGCAGTGGGAAGGGCAGAATCTGCCCCAGCAGGGCCAGGTTTTAGGGAAAAGCCACATTTATTTAAAAATGGCTTTTCCAAGTGCCTCGGCTCAGCCCTGTGTGGGAAACATTTGGTGTCTGCGCTCAGCAGCATCGCTCAGCTTTGGGGAGGGACCCTCCAAACCCTCCACCTGCTCGCTGGGGCCATTCCCAAGGGGCAGGCCAGAACCAAGTGAGAATACATTCAGCAGAAACCTATTTCCCAAGCTGGGTGAAGCCCTAAAACTTTCCCACCGCATCCTTGGGTTTGCCTCATGCCCAGGGGCAGCTGCTTTGCCCGGCCCGTGCCAGGCTGAGGGATGATTTTGCTTCCACCCAGCAGGAGATATTCCATCCTCCTCACCATCCCCTTGGCCCTACGAGCAAGACAGGCGGGAAGGAGTGACCCCCACGCTGCAGGAGGAGGGTCGTGGGGTGCCCACGGGGTGCCCATGGGGCGGGCGCGTACCCGGTACTGCCCGACCTCCTCGTCCCTCTTCTGCCTGACGAGGACGATCTGCTCCTCCAGGCTGCGGTTCTGCATCCTCAGCCGGCTGGCCTCGCCCTGCAGGGGCCTCAGGGCCTCCCTCATGCCCTGCACCTCGCCCTGCACCTCCTGCAGCGCCCTGGCCCCGGCCTCGCGCCGCTCCAGCAGCCGCAGCAGCTGCGGCTCGTAGTGCTCCTCCAGCCCGCGCCGGCTGCGCGCCACCAGGCTCTCGAACTCCGCCGACAGCCGCCGGCTCTCCTGCAGGTACAGGCTGTCCTGCCGGCACGGCGGGGCCTCCAGCCGCTGCCTCAGAGCCTCCTTCTCCTTCTCGCAGGTCTCCTTGAGCTGGGACAGCTCCCCCGAGAGCTGCCCGGCCTGGCTCTCCAGCTCGCCCTGGTAGGCGGCGTGCTGGGACAGGTCGTGCCGCCGGCTCTCCAGCTGGTACTGGCAGGCCACGCACTCCTTGGTCACCCTGAACAGCTTCTGCTTGATCTGCCGGATCTCATCCTTCAGGTTGTCCCTCTCCAGCTCCACCTTGGCCAGCAGCCTGCAGGCCGCCTGGATCTCCTCGTGCGCGTGCCGGATCTCCTGCAGCGCCGGCTCCCGGAGCTGGGCCAGCTCCGCGATCAGGCTGTCCCTCTCCTTCTCCAGCTGCTCCACGATTTCAATGCACTCCTGGAAGTAGTTCCCCAGCTCCTCCAGGGTCAGGCACTGATGCTCCGTGGCATCTGCGTCCAGAGGGCCTCCTGCTCCCTCTGCATCCATGTCCAGCGGGATCCCTGCCCCGACCGTGTCATCTGGGATCCCTGCCCTGTCTGTGTCCATGTCCAGTGGGATCCCTGCTCCTTCTGCGTCCTCATCCAGCAGGATCCCTGCCCCACCTGCATCCAAGTCCAGTGGGATCCCTGCCGCACCCATATCTGCCGGGATCCCTGCCCCACTTGCATCCCCATCCAGTGGGATCTCTATTCCATCCGAATCCATGTCCAGTGGGATTCCTGTCCCACTCGCATCCACGTCTAGAGGGACTGCTGACCCATCCACGTCCCGTGGGATCCCTGCTCCATCTGCATCCACATCCAGCGGGACTCCTGCCACGTCCACATCCAGAGGGATCCCAGCCCCAGCTGCATCCTCATCCAGCTGGGTGCCTGGCATGTTTAGCCCCAGGGAATTGTCCCTGCTGGCAGCCTGGCTGGAGCCCGGGCTGCCCCTGAGCAGGGGAGTCACCCCCACGCCCCCTGAGGGGTCCGTCGGGGGGTGTGGATGGTCCGGGTGTGGAGCAGCAGCACCAGCAGCCGCTCCCTGTGGGACTGGGGATGCTCCAGCTTCATCCAGCTGCAGCTCTGGAGGGGGCTCGGGCTGTGCCATCAGGTCCCTGCAGAGGAGAGGAGATATGAACCAGAGAGTGAGTGTAACAGGTTGTGAGCCCTTCCTGCCACCCTGTGAGACCCCCGGGGCAGGCAGAGCTGGGGGTGCTGCAGCCGTGGCCATCCCACCTCACCCCCAGGCTGGACAAACTGGGCAGGGCTGCTGGTGACAGCCTGGACCCAAACTCTCCAAAATAAGGGAAGAAAGCCCTCCTAAAGTGCCTGACTGCCACAGAGGCAGAGCGAGGGATGCAAACCCAGACCCCAAAACCAAGGGCTGCCCCGGTGCCAGTGGGAACAGCCGCCGTGTCACAGCCAATGTCCCCCGCGGCACCGGTGTGAGCACTCCCTGTAAGACTTCCCGGGATTTTAACAATGTGCCATAACCTCACGGCAAGGGAATGCGCCGCTGGGAGCCCAGGCAGGCTCCGGGGTGGCTGAGACGGAGCAAACCCCGCACAGGCAGCTCCGGGTGAGAGGCAGCGCCCGCAGCAGGAGCTTTGCAGAGTCATCCGATCCCGGCATTGTCCCCAGTCGCGGCACCTGCCGCTGCCGCCACCAAGCCCTCGGTGTCCCATTCTCCCGGGCGCTGTTCGGGGCAGGATGGAGAGAACAGCCCCTCGGGGGCGGTGGGCTCGGAGGGAGGATGCTCTACCCCCCCTCCCCGGCCACGCCGCTGAGCTCATGTCTAGTCATCCCCTAAGGGATGAGCGCAGGCTGGCACTCGGCTCGGAGCAGCGGCTTTAAGGAAAGAACTGATTTTCACCGGTACTTTCTCTCCTAATAAGGCAGTTTTCGGCACTGATGACACATCGCAGCCCCGGACTCGGCGGCCGCCGGCTGGAGAGGGGTCAGCGCCCGCAAAGGTGGGGAAAGGGCTCCCCTGCTTCGTCTGCCCTTTGCCCTCCTCTGTGCCAGCGCTTGTTTTTCAAACTTCTCGGCTCTGCTTGGAGTGGGCAGGGCGG
>VXBX01006888.1:92997-112877 GCA_013400415.1 Scytalopus superciliaris
CAAAGAGGGGCCACAGTGGTGGCTGAAAAGGAGTTGAGGTGGTCATGGGAATGGCTAAAGAGGGGACACAATGGTGGCCAAGGAGGGGCAGAGGTGCAGCAGAAGTGGGTGGAGGGGGGTGAAGGAGGTGGTGGCCGTGGTGGCCGTGGCCATGGGGCTGTGCTGGCCGTGGTGGCCGTCACTGTGGTGGCAGCAGGCCGGATCTGGCAGTCCCTGGTGCAATCTCACCCCTGCCCCAAGGGCTGGTGCCGGTTCACTGGGTAGGTTCTCTCTCCGCTGAGTCAGAAGGTCACTGGGGCTGAGGGAAATCTGGAGGGACGCCAGCCACTGCCACCTCCTCCTCCTCCTCCTCCTGGGCAGGGTGTTTGCGTGCTCCAGGTGTGGCCCTTCCTGCCCTAGATATGGCCCTCACCCCGTTTGTGGGTGCTGCCTCCACAGCCACGTCCCTGCCACCCTGAGCGGGACACTCCTGCAGTGGCAGGCGCTGCGGGTGCCCCTCTCTCTGCCACCCCAGGGCCGTGTTATGGGGACCTGTGGGCTCAGCCCGGGGCCATCAGCAGAGCAAAAGGGTTCTGGCATGTCTGGTCACGCTCAGCTCCTCAGAGCACTCGTTTTGCAGCAGTTGGTGCCCCGGTGAGGCAGCAATCACTGCGGGTATCACCCCAAAATTGCTCAGCTCTCCCACCCACGCTGTCGGGGACGTGGTCCTTGTCACACCCCTGCCCTCCCTGCAGGCACCTCCGTGCTTTTGCCAAGGGAGAGGCCACTTGTGCGGCATCCAAGCGCAGCAGGATGCTGTCAGCTGGGACTTTCTTCCTCGATTTGCCCCAGGGAGTGAATTTCCAGGCACCCAAGACCGCATGCAGGCATGTTTCCTGCTTGGAGAAGCACAGGGAGAGCTGCGATAGGAGGGGAGTGGCTGTGGAAAGGCAAAGAGGGTCTTGGGAAGAGGCTGAGCCCTGCTCTGAGCCGGTGTGTGGATCCTGCCCTGTGTGGACGCCGCTGCCACGGCCCAGCGCTGAAACCTGAGCAGAAAAAACGAGATGTGCCGGAGCATGTGATGTTCCTCTTCGCGGTGCAGAAACGCCCCCAGCAGCTCTGCCAGCCCTATTTTTCCTTTTCTTTTTTTTTTTTTTTTTTTCCCCTGAAGTTGTAACATTCACCAGCTAATGCTCAAAATGCGAAGTCACTGCCCGTCAGGGGTGGCAGCTCGGGCACCTCCAGCACATCCACATCGCTGTCCCTCTCAGCGCGCCCCGCGGCTCCTGCCAGCTGTGGCTCTGCCACCGCCTTATTCCTTTAGATATCCCCGTGTGATAAGCCGTGATTCTGTGTCCAGGAGAGCGGCCCCGAGTGCCCGCGGCCCGTGCCGGTGACGGAGGGTTCGTGGCGTGCCCTCCGCTCCGGGCCGTGCCTTTGGCATCCCTGGCACGGGAGGTGCCACATTCCCCCCGCGCCGCCGCTTGCTCGGCGCTGTCCCGGGGGAGCCCTGCGGAGGTTGCAGCGCTTGCAGCTTGCGAGGCACGGCTGAATCACCCACCCCGTGCGATTCCAGCGCGGAGAGCACGCCAGGAACCCCTCCCTGCTCCGCTGCCTCCGGCCCCGCGGCGGCCGCCAGCATCCTCGGGATGCTGCCAGCACCGCCGGGGGTACCGGCACCCTCCCCCGGGGCGTGGGGGCGACACTCCCCGGCGTGACAGGGGTCAGGACGCCTCGGGCCGTGCTTTGGGCTGGGCCGTGGAAAGGGAAGGAGTGTCAGCTCCGGGTGCTTTCCGTGGGCAGCGTCGGCTGCGCCACGCGCGGCTCTGACCTGCCCGCAGGCTGGACCGCCTCGCTCGCTGCCGACATCACGAGCCTTCCGGCAGCAGGACCAGCTGGGAATCCTTCCAAACATCAGCTGGGAGCTGTGGGAGGGGGAGAGGGGAAAGCTGCAGCAGGGCCTGGCAGGCTCTGGGTGCCCTCAGCTTTCCCCTGTGTGGTGATGGGGAGTGGTTTGAGTCAGGCCTGTGACCCGGCATTTCCTCATCATCCCGCTCTTCCTACAAGTGGATTTGGTCGTGGAGGGGAGACAGGGCGAGTCTGAGCATCCCTGGTGTATCCCAATCCCAGGGTGGCTCAGAGGTGGGAGAGAGGGAAGCTGTCCCCACAGACCTGGATCAGGACTCGTTCCTCACCCGACCTGGGTGCCGGGGAGGTCGGCATTGCTCAGCACTGAAATCACAGCAGCAGCTGCAGCAGGATGAGAGCATTTCCACTTCGGATCAATCCCGTGGGTTTGGCTATCAGCGATGCCATCTCTGGCTGCCCAAAGAGCTGAGCTGTGGAGGGGAAAGGCTCGGTAATCCTGCTCATGGGCGAGTGTCAGCTGCCTCTCTGGGGGGAACACCAGCGGCTCTGTGAGCGGGGGGATGGCTCCATCCCAGCTGGAAGTGCATCCTCTCCTGCTTCCTGACTGGATGCTCTGCCCTGTTTGGATGAATGGGCCCTGCTGGCCGTAGCATCCCCTCTTTTATGCCAGTGCAGCTTTCTGCCACAGGGTAACTCGCTCTGTGAGCTGTAACACCCCATGCCGGGCTGTGCAGTGCGAGCCAGGGCTGCCAGCCAGGAGTGTTTTACCTGTACACAGCCTGTCTGCTCTGAGCACCTCTGTGGCCCCATCCCCGTGGTATCCCAGCACCTCACCATTCCAACTGTTTATTTCCACAATAACCTTTGGAGGCAGAGGAGTGATTAACCCCTGGGAGAGCAGCTGGGCTGTACCAAGGGTCTAACATGGAGATGGGAACTGGGATGCTCAGCTATTCCCACTCCCTGTGCTCCCCAAGCTGGGTTTCTGGGTGCAGAGGTGTAAACTCAGGCCTGGGATGAAGGGTGAGATGGTGCTGGGGTCCTGCTGCCTGCCAGTGTCTGTTTTTCAGTCCAGAGTTTTTTGGCCACTGCCTTATCCGGCTTTCACAACATTCTTCTTAATTCCTTGATGAAGTAAAGGAATCGATGTTCCAGAAATATTAAATTAGGGTTGGCTTTTTTTTCTTTTGCCTTTTTGATGCCAGCTTAGTCCAGCAGCAATGATTTCCTGACTGGGGCTGGGGAATGCTGATGTTAAAAATAAAGTTTTCAATGCTCACAGCTGCTTTGTAACAGCAGCAAGTGCTTGCTGGAACCGGAGCTCTGCTGTGTGTGGGGTGAGCAGCGGGTGGAGGGGCTGGGCTGAGGTGGGGATTGTGCTCACTTTCTCCATGGAAAGGGTGCTCAGGCACTGGAAGGGGCTGCCCAGGGAGGTTTGGAGTGCCCAGCCCTGGGGGTGCCCAAGGAATGACTGGATGTGGCACTCAGTGCTCTGGGCTGGGGGACAAGGTGGGCATCGGGCACGGGGTGGGCTCCGTGGGCTTTTCCAGCCTCAGTGATTCTGTGACTCTGTGCTTGACACCGTGGGCTGCTTGGGGTGCACGTGAGCCCTCCAGGAAATCTGGGGCTGAGCTGTCCCTGCGTGTTGCTCTGATAATAACCAAGATGTGAAATCTCCCCAGATATTCATTTCCTCCCCATGGCACTTGGTTTGGTGTAAACACAGGGCTTGTGTTTAGTCCTGGGCCCAAAGGAGAGGGGAGAGGCACAGGCAGAGCTGCCCTGCACCCCCTGCACCCCGGGATTGTCCCCGTGCGTGTGTGGGAATGAGCTCGTTAATCTGCAACAGGCAGAGTGACACTTCAGAAAATGTGAGCAGCAGGAATCCCCTGCCTGGCCTGGCCTGGCACCGGCGAACAAAGAGAGGTGTGTCTGCAACCACAGCTATTCCACCTGGAGACAACTGGAAGAATTACTCCTGAGAATAACGTTCCATAAGATCCGATAAAACTATTTCAGCGGAGTCATATTTCTCTGTAGAAGGAAGGTCTGATTTCATAAGACAATATCATCATTGACTTTGACTCCAGCAGCGATGGGAACATAAGCCGTTGGAAGGTGAAGAGCTGGGCAAGGATGAAGTGAAAAAGCATTTCCCTGCCAAGCAGGAGCCGGAGCCTTGGGCCGGTCCCCGTGGCTCCTGCTGTGCGGGGATAAAATGCACCTCGCCCAGAGCAGGGAGCTGCTCCCTCTGCCTCTGCGGGCTGGAGCCGGACCTGTCATCGGCACAGCCCGCCTGGACTCCGGCTTGAGCAGGAAATCATTTGGAACCCTTCTGGTTATGTATTTCTGTTAATGATTGGGGATCTCAAGTGGGGTTTTTTGTGTTACCTTTGCCTCGCTGAGCTTTACTTCCCCGTGAAGGGAACAAGGGCTGAATTCCTTTCTCATTCAGGCAGCTCGGCTCCCACTCCGTGTTTGCTCGGGGACAGGATCAGGTTGAGAAAACACCAGAAGGATGGGATGGAACACCAGGAGGGGCAGACAGAGCACCAGGAGGGACAGATCTGTCCCCCGTGCCAGCACAGAGAGGCCCCCACGCCCAGACTGGCTGCTGTGACTAAGGGAGTGTGTGACTTCGGAGAGATCAGATGTGCTTGGAGCAGTCACACTGTGCTGACCAGATCTGTATCTCGAGAGCAGCTTCTCCCCCTCCACTCCAGCTCTTATCAGAGTTCTCTCAAGGAATAGAACTGGAGATTTCTGGGCTGGAGAAGATATTCTGCCTGGAGTCAGCATCTCTTGCTCCCAGTTCCCCATTCTCACCCATCTCTCCACAGCTGGGTTTTGTAGCGTGTCTGCTGTGCTGGGAATCACATGCTGTGAGTGCTTCTCATCCTTCCCTTCCCCTTTTGGGCTCTGCTGAGGCTCTAACACGGAGCAAGGAATTGGGGTGCTCAGCTGTTCCCACTTCCCAGGCTCCCCAGGCTGGATTTCTGGGCACAGTGATGCAAACCAGGTCTGGGATGAAGGATGAGAGCAGTGGGATTTGTGTCCCAGAGCAGCAATGGGGCAGGTCAGTGGGGTCTGTGGGGTTGCTGCAGCCCCCGTGCTGCTCTCAGCCCCCCAGATTCAGCAGGGACTGACCCATGAGGCCCAGGAGGAGCTGGAGCTGGATTCCACGTGGCAGTGAGTTAGCCCATCACAGTTGTTCCAGCTCAGAGAAGCCACTCGGTATTTTTGGCACACGTGGGCTTTGCTGGGTTCCTGGGGCTCAGCTCCCTCTCAGAACCCCCCTGGCACATCCCAGGCTGTGCTGGGGGCGGTGACACTTTGGTGCTGGCGGTGGCTGTGTTTGCCTGGCAGGTGCTGGCACCGAGGGCATCTGTTTTGGGAGTGGAGGAGGAAGTGTCTCCCTGTATCTGGGGCAGTCACAGGCTCCAGCCTCTCCGTTTCTTCCAGGGAGAGAAGTGGAAGTGCTTCCCTGGGAGAGTTGTTCTGTGTGGCTGCAGAGGAGCCCCCCGTGCCACTGGCAGGGGCTGAGCAGCATGGGGGGGCCATGTATCCTGTTTTGGAGCTGCTGTATGGGGGTGGATGCCCAAGGGATGCCCAGGAGGTGCTGGGCAGTGGGAGAAAGTGTCCCAGGCTGGAGATGTTCCTGGCTGACCTGACTTTGGCAGCCCAGGGAAAAATCATCTTCCTCAGTGACTGGGCAGAGAGCTCTGATCTGTCATACCTGTGACCATGACCTTGTTTAATCCTGGCTGGCCCTTGAACTGGGTACAGCCACTGACGGGAGACAGGGAATAGTTTGCTCGTGGATCCCCCCATTTCCTTAGCAGCTCCAGCAGCAGACAGGACAGCAAACACACAGGGACACTGGTACAGCCACGTCTCTGTGGCATGAGACTGTCCCTGCCCAGCTGAGCGTGCCCTGGGCACCCAACCAAGCTGGTGAGGAACTGAACCATCAATATTTCCATTGCGGAGGAGGAGACTGAAGTCCAAAGATTAATTCAGCGCTGATCACCTTGGGAGGTCAGACAAAGCTGCTGGTTGATCTTTAATTTTTCCTTTCCTTTTTCGCACCACCTCCCCAGTTTTGTGCCTTTCCCACAAAACCCTCCTTCCTATTTATCCCAGTCTTTGATGAATCACCTAAGGAACATAAACATTGCCAGCAGGAATGGCCCACCACTGCCTGGCTGGCTGACCCCTCCCTGCCCTCTCAGCATTTAATGTTCTAATTAAAAATCAGGAGGGAAAGCTGGGCTTCGGAGGGGGCAGGCTGGCGTACGCCCCTCGGAAGGGGCCGTGGCAGGGCTTGTCAGGGCAGCGTGGGCAGCTGTTGGAGCAGCAGTGCCCGCGCAGGGAGCTGCTTATCCCCTGCCAGCGGTGACAACCTCACTGGGGCAAGCGTGGGGAAGCCGCGGTGCACCCGAGCAGGGCACGGGAAGGTGCTGGCAGAGTGAGCCACCTCCTCGTGACTTGCCCCAGAGACAGGAGTGGCCGTGGGGAGGGCGGTGGCAGGGGGTTAACACCCACCCACGGCTGCGTGGGTGCCGGCATGTGGGTGCTCGCCCTGCGCTGGGGCAGCCGCCGGACCCAGCCTTGGAAACCCTGCCCTAGCCTCGGAAATCCTGCCCTAGCCTTGGCCACGCCGTGCCGGGCTCGGTTGGAGTGTCCCCATAGGGGTGGGACCCCCAGCACCCCTGAGAGGGGGTGTCGGGGCTGTGCTCGGGGGGCAGCCAGACGTGGCGGAGCGTGGGGCGAGTGCCCTGCCCGGCTCGCCCGATGCCCGGCGGTGTTTGCGGTCCGGGCCAGCAGGGCCGGGGGTGTCTCCCTTCGCCCGCTCAGCCTCCCAGTATCACCCAGGCATCCCCGCCGGAGGGACGGGGCTGGGAGGGCGCCGCGGGCTCCGACGGGTGATTCCGGCAGGCCCCTCCTCTCTGCCCGTACCATTGGCTCCGGCACAGCCTCCTGCGAGCGCTGAGCTCCGCCGGGGCCGGAGGGATGGGAGCCGGCGGCTGAGCGCCGGAGCCTGCCGGAGCCCGCCCGGCTCCGCGATGTAGCACCGCGGTCCCCTCCACCCGCCCGCGGTGGAGGCGGCAGCGGCTCCGATGGGCAACGCGCACCGCAAGCGGAGCCCCGCGGGAGCCAAGCCCGGCTCCTCCTGGCCCTTCGGCCGCGCCGGCAAGCCGAGGGCAGGTAGGAGATGGGGGGCTGCCAGGGGATGGGGGGGCGGGGGGCCCCGCCGTGGAGACTTTGGGGGAAAGTTCGCCCCGCTAACTTCGCCCCCCTCTGCGCCCCTCGATGTGCGGCTGGGCAGAACTCGGGGGGGATGCGGGAGGAGGATTCGCTCTGCTCTCCCTGTGCTGGGGGGCACGGGCAGACCCCCCGACGCCGGTGCTGGAGCTGGGGAAGACCCTCCGGCTGCGGGCGGGGGCTGTGCTGACACGCCGGGGACCAGCCGTGGATGGGCTCGCCGGCGCTATCGGGACGGGATCAGCTGAATTAGTTACTGATTTGTTTTCCGAGCGGGATCCCGGAGCTGCCGGCATCCCTTTCCTCCCCAGCCCCCTCTCCCGTCCCCTGCCTCGGTTTCCCCTCGTTGCGCCCTGGGGAGCGGTGGATTTGGGAGTGTTTGCAGGGCTGCTCTCCCCGTCACCTCCCTGTGCGTGTCTGTCTGTCCATCACACACACCGATTGCTCCGCTGCTCTATGCTCTGGCTCCAGGGATGCCGCTGGAAAGCCCAGGAGGAGGCGTGGGGCAGGGCGAGCTCTTTTCTGCAGGGAAGAGGAGCGGGGGAAAGGGTCCCACGCCAGCCTGGACCCTCATATGTAACCGCCAGCCCCGTGGGGTGCTCGATCCCAGGGAACTCCCTCCGTGATTGCTCCATCAGGCCAGGGTGATGCCAGCAGGGAAGGTCTCTTGCAGTAACATTGTTCCCATGCTGGGGTTTTTGATTTCCCCACTGGTGTCATTAAACTGTCCCAGTGTCCCCAGTCTGGCCTGAGCCAAGGACGAGACTTGACAGGTGTGTGGGGAGGGGGTTGGGGTTGTAAGAGTGGGATTAGCAGGACCAAGGGGGTGGTAACCGGGTGTTTTTTCCCGTGCCATCCCTGCAGGATCCTGGCCCTCCCATCCCTCCTGCCCTTTCTCTGTTTCCCTCAGTCTTTATAGTCAGCAGCCACCCAGGTGCATGAGCCAAGCTGTCCACAAGGTAAACAAGGCCTGAAGTTAATTCCACACAGACTTGGGGAGTGCAAAACTGTACCAGAGAGGTGGGGGCCAGCATGGGGAGCCCCTGCTGGTGCACAGGGAGAGGGTACCGAAATGCCCCAGCCAAGAGCATCCACTTGGCACCCCGGCAAGGTGAGACAGGAGGGTCCATGGCCCGTGGCCATGCAGGGACCGCAGGCCCTTCAGTGCCCACCTGTCCCCAGGGGCTGGCTGCAGGCTCCTCTCTGCCACAGTCACCCTCTTGTTGTCTCCATGTGGGAAGGGCTCGGTGCCACCGGACAGCCTGTCGTAGCTGCATCCCTGGTGCATCCTCAGCCTTTCCATGTGGCATTCCTGCCCACACCTCCATCTTCTCTCCATCCCCTGCCAGCCTCGGATGCCCCTTGGCAGTGCCTGAGCAGGGACCGTGCCACGGCTGCTGCCCTTCCCCAGGGCTGGCCTGGAGAAGCCCTGCTCCGTTCTGGATGCCCTGGAAGGGGCGGGATGTGGCACAGCCGGGGCAGATCCTGGGAGCCCAGGGCTGGCGCTGGGGCCGAAGGCCGTGGGGTGGAAGGTGCTGAGAAAACGGGGCGAGTTGTGTTTGTTCTCTGCGACGGCTCCATGGCAACGGCGCGGCGGCCACAAAGCCAAAGAATTTGCATTGTGTCGCTTCAGCATTTCGGAGGGCGCAGCCGGGATCACCGGCTGGGGGCAGGGTGTGCCAGCGCCCTCCGGACCGGCCCCACCGGCCCTCCCGCCCCTCCCTGGGAGACCCTCGGTGCCCCTGGATTTTGGGATGGAGACTGGTTCCATAGGGCGGGCAGCTGGACCAGTATCCCCCAGTTCCCATCTATTCAGTGATTGGAAGTATAGATTTGGCCCTGACCGCGCCCATTGCTGGTGTGTCAGGCCCGGGCTGGCATCGGCAGATGCCTTTGTGCTTGTGCCATGTGGGCATCCAGCGCCTTTGGATCCAGAGGAGTTGGAGCAGTGATGTTCAAGGACAGGATGGGCAGGCAGGAGCATGGCTGAGGGCTCTGGGATGGCTCTGCCTGGAGCAGCGATCCCACTGAGGGCTCTGGGATGGCTCTGCCTGCTGCTCCCTGGCTGAGCCCCCCCACTCAGCCCCTCCAGTGCCAAACCCACGCGCCCCATCCCTCTGCTGGAGTGGGGCCGGCTTGTCCCGGGTGCATCCCCAGCTTCTCCTTCCCGGGCTTGTCTGTGGCAGGAGCTGCCGGGGAAGGTCCTTGAGCACCAGGGAGGCTGAAGCCTCTTATCACCTCCTTATCGGGACGCCCCGCCGGGCCCTGCTGAGTCAGGGCGGAGGAACGTGGCGCTGGGCCAGGCTGTGCCCGGCAGAGTCAGCGGGGATGGGGAAGCAGCCGGCAGGGAGCTTTGGGTGCGGGGTCACCCAGCACCCACCTTTCATCAGTGGGCTCTGGGGCAGGCTGCAGGGGCGAGTCGTGGAAATCACGGAATGGGTTGGGTTAGAAGGAACCTCAAAGCTCACCTCGTTGCACCCCGTGCCACGGGCACTTTCCACCAGCCCAGGTTGCTTCAAGCCCCGTCCAACCTGGCCTTGAACACTGCCAGGGATGGGGCAGCCAGACGAGGCAGGTTTGGGGAAGGGATGCTGTGTGGCCATGAGGTTTCCCAGCGGCAGCGCTGGAGCATCTTGGCAGCCCCGGCTCCTGCCGGGCAGCTCCAGGGTGGGCTGAGCTGAGCAATCCTGGGCCCCTTCTCCTTCGCAGCCCCTCTCCGTGCCAGCCCCACGCTGGGCCGGCTCCGCAAACACCCGCGGGAGCCGGATGAGGGCAGGAGCCCAGCCCGGCGGGGGACACGCCGCGATTTACACAGGCGCTTTCTCCAGGCACGCCGGCCAGAGCATCCTGCTGCGTCCGGGAGATGTGAGCCCTTCCCGGCGCCCCCTCCCGCTCCCGGGGCAGGGGAGGAGGTGATGTGCGGGTGTCCCGGGCAGGCAGCTGCTGCACAGCACTCGGCTCCGACATGCCGTGCCCTGCCCGCTTGGCATGCGAGAGACGGGGCTGGGACCTGCCCTTCGGCTCCGGGTTATCCCCCACCCTGCTTCGGTGGCAGCCGTGTGGCCCATCTGACACCTTTTCTCCAGTCTTCTCCTGCATGTCCGTGTCGATGCCCAGTGGAGGATCGGCAGCTCCTCGGTGTTTCCTCGGGTGGGAGTGGGGTTGGGCACTGCCCGCGGGACGGGGAAACCTGCAACGTCTTGTCCTTAATCTGTCTCCTGGATGGAGCCAAGTTCCTGCTGTGACAGGCAACGCCTGCCGTGTGAGGAGCACCCGGGCACCCTGCAAACACTCCGGGCATGATGGCACGTGCCGTGGGGCACAGCCAGCCCCGGGGGCCGTGGGGGACACCGGGGGAGGGCGGTCAGCGAGTGACAAAGCTCTGGGTTTGGAGGGAGGAGGTGCCGGTGGCCCGTCCCTGGCCATACGTGCCATGTCACCTCCGAGGCTCTGCCAGCAGCTCTCTCCCACCTCGTGCTCCCCAGCTGGGATGTTCCCGCCCGGATCCGGCTCCTGGCTGGGGAAGGCTGTTATTTACCTTCAAACCTGTTTGGTGGCTTCTCCGGGGAGGGGACGAGCGCGGGGTGGGGATGTGGTGGGATGGGCCGTTATAGGGGCTGGGATTGAGGCACAGCTGGGCATTGGGGTGGTGTGTCCCCCCCCCAGCTGCTGCCAGACCCTTGCCTGGGGTCTGTGATAACACAGGGAGGAGGAGACACCGTGTGTCCCTGCAGGGCTGGCTGTGGGGCAAGTGTGGGACAGCAGCGAGGTCAGGGCCTGTTGCACAACCCCGTGTGCTCCTGCCATGGCAGCAGCCGTGTCTGGAGGCAACTGGAGCCCCCACTCTGCTCCGAGCGGGATTTCACCCCATGCCAGCTCCTTCACCAGCGCCTGTTGGCTCACTGAGGCAATACTGGGCAGTTTTCTACACTGTGATTTAGAGGAAGAACAAATGATCCAAGTTTGTTTTCCCAGCTGAATTAATTTTAGTTCAGCCTCTGCGTGGGATTGTGTTTGAGAGCCGAGCCAGCAGCGCGGGTCGGGTGGTGTTTATTTGCTTGGTGGAGATGTTTTCCTGGCTGGAGCAGCAGCCCCCCGAGGTTGGCCGAGGGCAGGCTGGCAGTGGGGGGCTGCATGGCCAGAGCCACCGTAAATATTATTG
The DNA here is from genome assembly GCA_013400415.1 of Scytalopus superciliaris. NCBI lineage: Eukaryota > Metazoa > Chordata > Aves > Passeriformes > Rhinocryptidae > Scytalopus > Scytalopus superciliaris. The sequence goes on from VXBX01006888.1 coordinate 104,273, forward strand.
TGCTCTTATCCTGCCTGGAGAGAGCACAGTGCTGTGCTATGGCCCAGGGTGTGGATCCTTTGCAGAGATGAGGATTTGGGGAACAAGAGTGGCTGGGCTGGTTGTATTCAGGCGTGCTCTGGCTCCCCAGCCTCCCTTGGCAGCTGAAGGTTGAGGTGCAGAGAGAAGGACTAGATGCTGGAGCAGAGGGGCTGGATAAGGTCCCTTCCAGCTTGGAATATTCTGTGATTTTGTGATTCTGTGATACTGGAGAAGAGTGTGGGGACTCCTGCAGCTGTGGCAGGTTCCATGTCCTGATTGCTCCGTGGGGCTCTCTGGAATGTGGCTCCTAGTGCAGCCCATTAGTGTTATCCATGCTCATCACATCTGCAGCTGGGGGGCAGAGCAGTCCCCAAAGCCTGGGCACACACCTGGGTGGTGCTGGGGGCACCATGGTGGGGAGAAGCCCCAGAGTGGTGGGAGAGCACCAAACCCAGGGGACAGGGGGGCTTCTTGCTGCCCTCTGCTCTGCTCTGGGTGCCACAAGCAGGGAGGCAAAGGCTCCATCCCACCGAGCTGGGGGACCCAGGCAGGCTCCCCTGGGGACCTCACAGCCCCTTCCCAGCCCCTTCCCGCCTGCCTGCCAGCTCCCCCCTCCTCCTCGTTTTTCTCCGGTGAGTCAGTGGCGGTGAAGGGGCGGGCAGGGAGCTGCTGCCTGTTCCCTGCCTCCTGCTGCTGCCTGTTCCCTGCTTCCCTGCCTCCCGCTGCCGCAGGACCCGCCGCTGTGCGGGGAGAAGGCAAGTCGAGGCAGTGCCGAGCAGGCAGAGATGGATGTTTGCAGCTGAGCCCGGCCAAACCTGCTGCTTGCAGGAGGCACAGGCCTGGCCAGGAGGGGGACAGGAGCGGGGATTTTCTCCTCTGACGCTCCCCAGGTGAGGAGCAGCAGCGTGGAAGCTGGGCCAGCACTGTGTCCCCACTTGTAGCATTGCTGGTTCCTGTGGGCTCTCAGCTCTGGTCTCTCCCTTCCCATTGCCACCCCAGTGCCTCCAGCTTTGCTCTGCCAGCACAGAGAGGAGCAGGAAGAGCTGGAGGCGAGGTGCCTGGGGTTCCCTGTCACTTCCTATCACCGAGCCTTGCTGCAGGGATGCTTTGCTCCCTCCAGACCGCCCCTGTCACAGCAGATACCAGCTTGAGTCAGGGAGACCATCCTTGAGCGAGTGCCTGGTGCCTGGAACCCTCTGGCTCCTTCTCTGGGAGAACCCCACTGCCACGTGTAGAGGAGGCACGTGTGTCAGCTGAGCCCGGAGGGGCCGGGCTGATCCAGGATGCATCGCAAGGAATGCACGAGCACAAGGGCCGGGACACCAGTTCTGACTGGGCGTGTTGCTACCGGCACTGGCGGCAGCTGCAGCAGCTTCCCCAGCACACCGAGCCCTGCAGCGTCTGCCACAGGATCGGGGCTCTCTCCCTCCTGGATTCCCCCTCTTTTGCTGTCCTGTTTGTGGCAGGTTTCTGTGTGTTGGCAGAGCTGGGGTGAGGCCAGCCGGGTGAGGATGGTGCGGTAGCGAAGGTCGCAGGGAGTGGGAGGAGAAGTGGAGGCTGCTCTTCACACGCTGCCACAAGGCTCCTCCGTGGCCAGGATAATCCCAGCTCTACCCTGGATTATCCTTTGGGAGATTGCAGCCACCCGTGCTGAGCTCCTGCTGCCCCGATCCCAGCGGTGTCACACTCAGGAGAGGGACACAAGTCCTGTCACCGAGGGATGTTCTCCAGGTCCTTTGTGTCCTCGTGGGCAATGGGCCTCATGCAGGGAGGAGCAGCAGGAACAGGCTGTCTGCCAGCACCTGGAATGTCCTCACAGCCCCCGGAGCAGCTTCCATGTGTGCTGCCAGCGGGGCTGGAGCTTAGCTGTGCCTGGGCCCTGCACCAGCAGCACAGGGGGGACTGTCCCCCTTTACTGCAGGGGCTCCCAGAGCTCCCAGTGCCATGAAGGGGCATCCAGGATGCAGCCCCATGCAAACAGGCAGAGACGGAGGGCTGGACCCTTCCCCGTGGAACAGGGAGCGGTGTCCCTCATTGCTGGGCTCAGTGCAGCACGTGGCTGCTGGCTTTGTGCATCCTCAGCCCTTTAATTATGTCCCTTTTCCACTTGTGCTGTGGAAAGAGCTGGGGAAGGTCTGCCCACAGCCACGGGCACCTTCTGGCTGAGCGTGTGGGCAGCAGGGCCCATCCTGCCCGTGCTTGAACGGGTGCTGGGTCGGGCACAGCTGGTGTTTGGTGTTATGGCCACAGAGGAGTTCCGGGGAAGGAATCCTTGGTGCCCGGCTGGGAACACAAAGGTGCCCTTCACAAGGTCAGACTGTGCCTTGGGCTGCACAGCCACTTCCCGGGCTCTGCTGGGACCCTGCGCTGGGTGATGCTGCTCTGTCTGCAGCCCAGCCTCTGTCCTGCTGCTAAAAAACCTGGGCATGACCCGTGGGGAGCTGGCAGAGCAAGGAACAGGGGGTTTGACATGTCAGCTCCCAGCTGGCATGAGGACACAGCTGCCTGCTGGCAGGTGCTCTTCACTTTTGGGACAAACACTTGTAAACAGGGGGGGATGGAGCTCCCAGAGGTGCTGGGCATCGGGGCTGATTCCTGAGGTGGGAGCATGGGGCAACTCCGTGGTGGGGACCATCAGTGCCAGGGAAACCTGTGCCAGAGCCTGAGTGCCTGGCATTTCTGCCCCTGCCTCCGTGTGCCCCCGCGCCAGCAGCTGGAGCTACTGGTTAGACTGGTCTGAGACCTGGATCTCCCCCAGCCCTTGTGACCGTGACGTGGCCGTGCTGGATGCCTTGTCCCTGAGGACAAACACCCTCTGCCCCACCATGGCTCTGCCCCCCTGCTCTCCTGGCAGGGTTGGGGGGGCTGTGGTGGGCACCATGTCCCGGGGGGTACTGGGGATGGGCAAGGAAGGGAAATGCCAGCCCAATGCCAGCCTGCTCTCTGTGCTGTGTCATATCCCAAGGGCTGCTGCTCGCCGGAGGAAAACCCTCCCAGTTCTTCCCAGTTGGCTGCACTGTTGTCGAAACGAGCAACTGGTTTGAGGGGAGCAGAGTCCTGGGTGTGGGGTGGGGGCGTCCCAGGGCCGCATGGAGGGGAAACTGGGGGAATGCCGGCCGTGAGGCTGGAAGAGCAGCTCCCTGTGGTCCGTGCGGTGCGTGGGAGGAGGCGGGAGAGCCGGGGGAGCGAGCGGGGGGCCAGAGGAGGGGCCGCCGCTCTCCTTCTGCCGCCACCGAGGAGCGCGGTGGTGGGCGCAGCCGGGGCTGAGTGCGGGGCTGAGTGCGGGGCTGCGTGCGGGGCTGTCCCCTCCTGACACCGCGCAGGGAGGGCAGGCTGTCCCCGCTCGCAGGCAGGAGCCTCTCGGCCCGGCCGAGCATCCTCCCGGCGTGCGGATGAGAGCGGAGGGAGCGCGGGGGGCGCCGCCGGCATCCGCCTCGCCGGAGCGCAGCACAATAGGCTGAGCCCCCCCGGGGGGCGGCGGAGCCCCCCTCGCCCCGCGAACAGACCCTCTCCCCGGCCACCATGGTGGTTTTCATGGGCAGGAATCTCTCCTCGCTTCTGGCTTTCTTCAAGAAGAAGGGTGAGTGAGCAGCTGCGAGGGAGGGATGGTTGGATGGAGGGAGCAGCGCCTTGTCCTTACACAACCCCTGCCCGCCGGGACCCCCACTGGGCAGGGGCAGGGGGGCTGCCATCCCCGGGGGAGGGCAGGGAAGGTCACCCCAGCCCTGGCCTCGCCCGCCGGGAAGTGAATGGAATAAATCACAGCGCTCCTCTCTCCGAAAGGCAGCTCCGAGCGTGTTTGGAGGGTGTCAGGCAAAATCGGGGGAGAAGAGGGTTTAGGAACATGATGCCGGGGGGGCTGTGGGTGTGTTGTGTCTCCTGCAGGGACCTTGCCCCGGCACAGGGGCCCCCCGCGGCACCGGCACAGGGGACCCCCGCGGTACCAGCGGCGGTGCCGGGCTGGCTGTGCCGCTGTGCCCACTCGTGCCGTGGGTGCAGGCGGAGGCAGGGGCCGGCATGGCGGCAGGGCGGGCGGCTCCATTGTTCCAGGCCTGCTCCTTTGTGTGGCGGAGTCAGGGCTCGGCAGCCTCGCCGCCTGGCCGGACTGGCACCGAGGGGACGAGGGGGACACGGGGCACGGGTGCGTGGCACCGGCGGTGCTGAGCAGCAGGTGCCCGCGGGCCCCGGGGTGATGCCGCCAGCCCCGACGGGTTCCCGAGCTCGCCCTTCCCTTCCTCAGCCTCCAGTTGTGTTTTTTTCTGGGCAGGAAGAGTTTGAGGCTTCGCTCAGGCAGGAGCGGGCAGGGCTGTGCCACGGTGCCGCAGTGCCCTGGCTGGGTGATGCCAGGGCAGCCCCTCCTCGTGGCACCCCAAGGTGCTGGTGCTGGTTGTGGGGAGGGGGCTGTGAGATGGGGAGGGAGGGCTCCGTGCTGGCCCCGGCGTGGCAGGTGGGGTGTCCAACACCCCAGGGGGCTCAGAGCAGGGATTTGGGTGCTGTGGGGTCTCTGCAGCTGGTCCTGCCTCAGTTTCCCTGGTCTGTGCAGGTCCCAGCCATGGGCTGGGCACGGGGTGAGTCCCTGCTCTTGGGGTGATGAGCAAGGCCTGGGGATGACGCAACACTCCAAAGGGAAAGTCATCATCTTTCCATCCACATTTAATCCCCCTGTGCTGCCCTGTCTCTGCTCAGCTTCCCTCAGCCCCTCACAGCTCGTTTGCTCCTAACGAAGGCTCTGGGGAGGAGGGTGGTCCCATAACCCATCCCTGCTCCAGCCAGCGGGGAGCAAACCAGTGGAGACAGCCGGACTCCAGCGTATCGACCGGGGGATACGATTCCTCAGTTTGGAGCCGAGCGGGATAACGTCATCCCGGGATGGCTGTCACCTCCTGGCTGCACCCCGTGGGTGGGGGGGCATTGGTGGGAGCAGGGCTGTGCCCCCCCGGCAGGGCTGACCCCTCTGTCTCCGCAGGCGCTGCCAAGGGCGAGGGCGAGAAGCGGCTGAGTGTGCAGTACACGGCGGGCGAGGAATGTCCCGACAACGTCTTCTTCCCCAGCACGCGGCCCCCGCACCTGGAGGAGCTGCACAACCAGGCCCAGCAGGGGCTGAAGTCCCTGCAGCACCAAGGTGGGTGTCCCCAGGGCCGGGGACACGGCGGGAGGGCAGCTGGCTGGCCCCAGCTCCTGTCTGGCTGGGCTGTGTGGGCGGTGCAGTGGGACTGACCGGAGTCCAGCCGTGGCTGGGGTGTGCAAGGGGCACTGTCGGCTTGGCAGCTGCTTCCCTGTCCGGGGGCTTCCCCAGCTCCCCTGGAGGGATTTATATCCTGCCTTCCCTCCACAGAGAAGCAGAAGCAGACCAAAAGTGCCTGGGACCACGGGGACACCAGCAGCCTCCAGGTGAGCCCTGCCGAGGAGCTGTCTCTGCCTCGTGGTGCTCTTGGGGGTGAGGGGACACAGGGGGGCTCCTCTGTTCTCTCTGTGTGGCGTTTGGGGCAGACAAGGGAGCCAGCCAAGCTGGCAGGACCATGGCCGGGGGGTTGTTGGGCAGGAAGGGGCTGTGTGTTCCTTGGTGTTGTCCCCTTTGCCCCATGACAAGCCACTGTCCCTGTTCTTGGCCTCAACACATCCTGCCAGGGACCCCCCCTTTCCTGCATCCCTCCATCCCCCTGTTCCTGTCCCATGGCTGTCCCCTGGCAATTCTGAGCAAGGTGGAGGGATAGGATGGCAGGATAGGGACTGTTGGCTGTATCCAGCCCAGTGTCTGTGTCCCTCCCCAGTTGCTGACAAGGAAAAACTCCACTCTCTTGGCCAAGCTTTGGCACATCCCCAGGCTCTGACCCCACTGCCAGTGCCTCACCTGCCTCTCCCTGGCCCTCGGCCCCCTTAACCCCTTGGAAGTGGGGTCTGGAAACCCCAGGGTGGGCAGAGCCACTGGCAGAGTGAGGTGGAGGGGTCAGGTTACCGCTGATGTGTCTCATCCCAACCTCCATCTGTGCCAAGGGATGGTTTGGAGGGGTGGGAACTCTGGAAGCTGTGCCTGGCATAGGGCTGTGCCACTGGCTGTGCCACTGGCTGTGCCCATGGCACATGAGTGCTGGGGGTCTCCAGCCTGACTGCATCCCAGCCTGTGTGTCCCTGTCCTTTGCCCCTCTGCCAGCCATGGCAGCCCTCCAGCCCTGAGATCGGGGTCACAGCCAGGCTGGGAACAGCCATGGGGCCAATTCTGGCTTGGCGCAGTGGCAGGGCCAGCAGTTCCTTCAGGTGCTGCTCCAGTGGGCCAGACCCCAGCCCTGCTGCTCTCCGGGGGGCTGCAAGGCCACGCCGGGTCCCGGGGGCTGCTCCCAGCCCCGCTCCTGGTGGGAGGACTTTGGATGCCGTCGTGGCTGACTCAGCCTTTGGCCCTGGGAAAAGCTTTTGTCTGGGCTGCGGAGTCAGTGTGCGGCAGGGAAGGGGCCTGGCCGGGGCCGGGGCAGCTCCGTCCCCACCGCCTGGGGTCTGCTGAGCCCCCTGTCCCTCTGTCCCCGCAGTCCTGCACATCCTTGGAGGATGACAGCGTGTCCTTCCGGAGCCAGACGGCCTCCTGTGCCACGGACAGCACCTCTGAGGATGCCCTGTCCATCCGCTCCGAGATGATCCAGCGGAAAGGTACCCGGCTGGGNAGGCTCTGCCTTGGTGTGGCCACGAGCCAGAGCAGGGATTTGGGGGCCCTTGGGAGCGATGAGAGCAACTCTGTCTGAGTCAGAGCGTTGGGGCTGGGCGAGGGGGGTGGACAGACAGACAGACAGACACTGTCTCCTCCCTGCTGCTGGTGCCTCTCTGGGCTGTTCCATGCCTGTCACTGGAGCATCTCTGTCAGTGGGGATGTGCTGGGGACACTGGGAATGCCCTGCCCAGGGCTACCCTCACACCTGCTGGATCCCCTCACACCTCTCATAGGTTCCACCTTCCGACCGCACGACTCCTTTCCCAAATCCTCAGAGAGAGCTGGCAAGAAGAGGAAGGACAGGAGGACGACGGTGCTGGGCATTCCCCACCATGTCCATAAGGAGCTGGGTAAGCACCCGGAATGGGGGGCGGATTTTTAGGGTCTGGTCTGCTCGCACAGGCTCTGCTTGCCTTAGTTTGGAGCATCTGCCTTGGGACCACACTGAGGTCTTCTCTCCCTGCTAACAGGTCTCAGGAACAGCCACGATGCCAAGGGCCACGGCGAGGCCGATGGGCGCGGGGGCAGCCGGGGGGTGCAGCCCCTGCTGAACGGGGGGCAGGTCTCTGGCGATGCCGTGCGCATCCCCACCATCGACGGGAAGCTGCAGCCCCCGGCGGTGCCTGGCGGCGCCCGCGTCTGCCTGGGGGCCCTGGAGGAGGCGGACGCGGCCCTGCAGAAGCACATCAACAGGGTTTACTACGACGACTCGCTGGTGGGGAGGAAGACGGCGGCCAAGCTGTCGCCAATGGTGCGGCCCAAGTCGCTGGCCGTGCCGGGCATGACCACCTACGCCAACGCCCCGGAGGTGGCGGTGGGCCCCGTCATGTCCATCTCGCCGCAGGGCACTTACATGTCCAAGATCATCCCCAACGCCATCCTGCCGCCCATGGTGGACGTGGTGGCGCTGTCACGGAGCAGCGTGCGGACGCTGAGCCGCTGCAGCCTCGTGTCCTCCAGCCCGGCCTCCGTGCGCTCCCTGTCCCGCTTCTCGGGGCGCGGCGCCCGCAGCCGTGAGCCCTCCTCCTCCAGCGACAACTGGAGCCACTCGCAGTCCACGGAGACCATCGTCTCCAACAGCTCCACCATCTCCTCCCAGGGCGGCTGCGAGCACCGCCAGCCCGAGGTGGGGCCACCTGGCGAGGGGGACGCCGCCGCTCGCTCCGACGCCGACCAAATCAGCGTCTACAGCTCCGCCAGCTTCGCCAGCTCCTGCTCCAAGCCTGCTGCCGGCCTCGTGCCCGGGGCCCCCCTGGCCATGGGGGGCAGCGGGCGGGTGTCCCCCGCCTACAGCACGAGCAGCCAGGCGGATGGCTCGGACACGGGCAGCCTGGCCAGCGAGCGCTCCTCCGCCCGCAGCGTCTCCCTCAGGAAGATGAAGAAGCCCCCGGCCCCGCCTCGCCGGACCTACTCGCTGCACCAAAAGGCTGATGGGGAGCCCAAGGTGCTGGGGCTGCCCCCCAAGCCCGACCGGCGGGCCCAGCGGGAGAGTGGCACACCCTGGTCCCCGCGCCCCGAGCCCTTCAGCCCCACGGTTGAGGACGAAGTGTTCTCCCCACAGTCCCTGAGCGAGACCAGCAGCCTCCGCTCCGAGAGCCTGGCCGGGGCCAGCTCCCCCGAGGCCCCGCGGGGCCGCCCCGGTGTCACCGTGGTGCTGAGGGAGCCGCAGGCTCAGCCCAAGTGGAGCTGCCCCGACGGGTCTGACCGCACCATGTCCCCCTCCAGTGGCTACTCCAGCCAGAGCGGGACGCCCACGCTGCCCACCAAGGGGCTGGGACCCCCGTCTGTGTCCCCGGGCAAGGCTCAGCCGCAGAAGCCGGACCGGGTGTGCTCCCTGCAGTCGCCGGCGCTCTCCGTGTCCTCCTCCCTCACCTCCATCTCCTCCTC
>VXBX01006888.1:120302-149758 GCA_013400415.1 Scytalopus superciliaris
TTATCCCTTTCTGTGCCGCTCTTTGCCCTCCCTCGCAGGCCTTGGGGGGCAGGCGGCGCCCCGGCGGGCCGCGAGCAGCAGCGGGGGGCGGGCCCGGGGCCGGCCACGCCTTGGGGCGGTGCCGTTGAGGCGCCGGTTGGGCGGTGCCCGCTGAGGGAGGGGCGGGCCCCGAACCGACAGGGGCGAGGCCGGGTTGGTGTCCGGCCCTCTGGGGGCTCCTCCCGCCTCCCGAGGAGAAAAAAACCCCAGCGTGACCTTAGTGCAGGTGTTTAGTGTTTAAAGAGGCCCCGGGAGAGCTGGAGGGGCGCTCTGGAGGGGCGGGACGCGGGGAATGGCTCCGCGCTGCCGCAGGGCAGGGACAGGGGGGTATTGGGAAGGGATTCTCCCCTGGGCGCTGGAATGGGTTTCCCAGAGAAGCTGGCCTCATCCCTGGGAGTGTCCAAGGCCGGGCTGGAACACTCGGGGACAGTGGGAGGTGTCCCTGCCCAGGGCAGGGAAGAGGGTGGCTTGGCTGTTCCAGGATGGGGACCTGTGGGGAAAGACTCAGGGCGGGGCAAATTCACCCTAAAATCTGCTGGGCACTGAGAAGCTGTGGCTGCTCCACCGCTGGAATGTCCCAGGCCAGGCTGGACAGGGCTTGGAGGAACCTGGGATAGTGGAAGGTGTCCCTGTCCTTGGCAGGGGGTGGCACTGGGTGACACTTTGAGTTCCCTTCCAACCCAAACCGTTCCGTGACTGATCAGGAGCTGCACCGTCAGGCTGCCACACCCCACAGGACTAAACCCGCGTTTAGTTTGGGTTTATTTGTGTTTCTCCCGGAGCACCTGGAGGTAAATTGCAGAACTCCAGGCAGGCTCTGGGGCTGCTCCCCACTCCAGGTGTTCTTGTGTGGGTTCTGCACATACACAGCTCGTTTCCCCAGGTATTTTTTTTCCCCTGCAACATCATTCTGAAAGTGCTCATTTTTTTATTATTGGGGCAGAATGACAGGAGGAAGCAGCAGAAATGCCCAGGTTTTATCCCTGCAGCTGCACCCCCCACCCCCTTTTTTTAAACAGTAGGTAGTCAAAGCAACAGGAAGACAAAAGACATTCTTTAAATCCTTAGTCAAAGAGGACAGGAAATACCTTTCCTTAGCCCAGATTCTCCTGCGGGGTGAGAGTCAAGTGCAGGGCTCTCAGGTCCAAAGATTCCTGTGGGGGGGAGTCCTCCCTCCGAGGAAAACAGGGTTTGTTTGTGAATTCTTTGAAACGATTGAATTTTAGGGAAGGTTCTTTATCTGGGGATCTTGGATTGTAGTGTGTGTTTTGTGTCTCAGTGACTAATTCCCTGCTGAATGTCCCCTCTGCTCCCTGGCTGGGTTATTCTTCCCTTGCTCAGATTTTCCTAACACACAAGAAAAAAAGACTTTTTATGTGTTTATTTGTGTCTTCGGTGGGGGTTGAGACACTGGGAGGTTTTATTTAATACCTAAAGTGTGCTCTGTTATTTAAGGCTGTGATTTGTGTTTCCTGGGGTCTGGTGTTGAGTGACTTGTAGCAGTTTTGGAGGAGTGGACAGAGATGTTGATGATTGGGGTTTGTGAAAACTCCGTGTGAGGGAGCAATGAGGGGTTGGTTGTTATGGGTTAGGACCCAAAACAATCAAGAATAGAGATCAGGGAGTATAAACTGTGGTGCCTCAGCCGGTGTTTTAATCTCCCCTGTTATATTCCAGCATCTTTGGAAAGCAGCTGAGTTTCTTTTACTGAAGGTGTTGGTTTTGCTGGCAGGTCGGAGCTGACTCCTGCTGATTGCTCCTCTGAGAAGGCAGATCAAAGGGCACCAGGAGCAGAAGAGCTTCAGCACAGGCCTCTAGAGCTGCAAGCAGAGATCCAGGAAGCCACAGGCATGGGAGACCATTCCCCTCCTTCCCCTGGGCTCCGTCTGTGCCAGGAATTCAAAGAGGACACAGTCCCCGGGGCCAAGAGGGTGTCAGACGCCCCAGCACAGGTCCCGGCCCTGCAGTCAGCCAAGAAGGTGTGTGTGTTGCGTCGTGTGTGCAGCACCCCAAAGGCAGGAGAGAACCTGCTGCTGCTCTTCCAAGGCTCTGCCTGCTCCCCTGTTCTGGAGGAGAGTGGCCAGGATGGCCTTGCTGCCAGTTTCTCTGGGTCACAGTACAACGACGTGGCCATTTCCCTGGACACGAGCCGCTGTTTCGATGACACGGAGCTGGATGATTCCCTGCTGGAACTGTCAGGCAGTGAGAAAGGGAACTCTCCTTTCGATTACACCGAGGAGGAGATCCAGGAAATCTTGGCAGATGATTGCACAGAAGCTGAGCAGCACCTCATTAGAGAGAGCCATCTGAGCCAGAATGCAAATGAGGAGAGCAGCAGCTGCAGTGGGGCATCACTCAGTGAGGATGCCTCGGAGACCACAGAGCATCCTCTGCCCCAGGAGCATTCCCCAGTCGGTTCTGGGTGTTATCCTGCATTTTTGAGTGGAAGTGCTGGCTTGGATGGGCTCCACCTGCAGCAGGACCTCGACCTGCAGGATCTGCTGAGCCTCAGCCCCTTCACTGTTGGCAGTTCCGATGAGCCTCCCGGGGACAATTGCCTGGTTGAAGTGGAAAGAGAAGCTCTAGAAGCAATGATAGATGATTGTTTAGGGTATGGTACAGCTGCTGGTAGCTGCATCCTTGAAGAACCCTCAGAGCCTAAAGGCCAGGAAAGCCTGGCTTTGGATTGCCTGGGAAGATCTGTGCCCCGGCCTGAGCTGACCCGTGACAGGAGCACAGGTGATGAGAGCCCAGGAGCTGGGTCTGCAAACAGAGAACTCTCCAAAGCAACAACAACCAGCTGGTTTTCAAGGAAATCAGGCTCTCCAGAGGATGATGAAGGGAAGTCTCCAGGAGCTGAGCAGCCATCAGGCAGCATTAAAGTAAACTCACATCTTAATTCTCGTAGCTAAAATGTTTTTAATTCCATTGCTTTGGATTTGTGCTTTTGGATAATGCCTAGATGCACACAAGTGTTGTGCTTATGCAGGAAAGGATTTTTCAAGTGGAGATTTTTATATAACTGTATTAGCAGAACTTATATGGAATGGTTTTATTTTACATGTTAATCCTCTTTTCCCTTGCCTTTCCAGTTAAGTGACACACCTGTAGGCCAGACTGGGCAGGAAGAGACAACCAGTGGGAAGAAGCCTGGCAAAGTTACTCCTGTCCCACAGGAGAAGGAAGAAAGGTAATTTCTTAGGAAATTTGCTCTTTGAAAAACATCCCAGCTATTTCCTCAACCAGTTTGTTGGTCACGTGCTGCTGGTTTTATCTTTATTCTTTAATTACAATGCACTGAGTTGGGGGGGGGAAACATTTAATATTCCACCCTGGAAGAAGGGGAGGAATATGGGGATGGTCCAAACGGGAAAGGAGGTGGTTAAGCCCGTTCTGGGCAGTGGTTTGGAGGCAGGACCGGGGATGTTTGCGCTGCTGTGGCTCCTCCCGGAGCACTTTCCTGCAGATGGCAGCAGCAGAGCGGATCGGGCTGCTTCCTCCTGCTCTGCCCTGCGCCCGGAGGCGCCCACCGGGGGTTTGTGTCTGCAGACCTGCTGCTCTGGGTGTTCTGTGCGTTGCTGTTCCCCACGTGGCCCTGAGTGAGGTGAAAAATCTGCTTTTGAGGGCTCTCTGCAGGTTCCTGGCGAGGTAACCAGGGCAGTGACCTGCTGGGTGGTTCAGCTGACACTCCTGCTTTGCTCTCTGTTTTATCTTTGCAGCTTTAGTCTAATAAATACCTTTATATTTTCAATCACACAACAGTGCTACAAGGAGGTCGTGTCTGTAACAGTTCTGCAGGGCACTCTCTGCCCTCTCTGTGTTCTGTGACCTCACTCGACAAGGAATCTGCCAAAAAACTAACACTATTTTTTGTTTTAAAGACTGAAACAATGGCCCTACATTTCAGAAGTGGAACTTGAGCAGAAGAAATGTTTATCTCCAGAGTGTGCACATCCCCATGGTGAAAAGTACAGTTCCTACATCAGGTAACCCCCAGGGGGGAGGGGGTGAGGCTGGTGGGGAGGGAAAAGTTGATACCCTGCCAGGAGACCTGGCTGGCTGGCCTTGTATTCTTTGGTGTTTTTAATATGTTTGTTTTCAGGGGGGAATAAAAAGTACCTGTCACACTTGCTGTAGCACCAGAATTCCTGTACAGGAATCAGGGCTGGTTCAGATGAGTTCCAGAGCTGGGGATATTTGGGGAAAAACATCATAAAGGGGATTCTGTGTTCCAAAAGAAGCCTGTGTTAGCTGGGAAAAGCAGAGCTGAGCTCTGGCTTGTCTTGGAAGGTAAATTGGTCTTGTCAGTTCACAACTATCACCGAGGCTGGAAAGGCCCTCCCAGCCCACCCTGAGCCCAATCCCTGCCTTGTCACTGAGTGCCAGCTCCAATCCTTCCTGGACACCTCCAGGGATGGGGACTCCAGCACCTCCCTGGAACCCGTGAACTCAGCCTGGGGCAATCTTTAGCTCGTGCTGAGATTTGGATTTCAAGCTGACACCTTCTCTGTGTTGCCTCAACGGTGTCATCCAAGAGCGGAGGTGTGAAGGAAGGTGTTGTAAAGAGCAGGTGTGGATTTCAGCTGAAGGGTGGCATCTCATGGGTGGGACTGGGATGTTCTGAAGGGCAAAAATATTCTGGTATCTTCCAGCCACGGCCTCCCACTGTGGTTATTTTGAGTGCTCATGGGTGCAATAATTGTCATTTCTGGCGAGTTGTGAGGAAGTGACAGTTGTGTGGAGCTGCACTTAGGCAGGCACAGGGACAGCTGCATAGCCACGGGGCTGCTTCAGTGCATGAATCCAGCATAAGTAATGCAGAGGGGACGAGGCTGGGAGAGCTGAAATGGCCTGTTTTCTCTTCCTTTCAAATTAAAAATGCAAGACGTATGTTGTGAGTCACAGAAAATCAGGCAGGAGCTCTAAGTGAGCGGGGCTGACGGCTGAAATACAGCTCTATTTTGCTGGGGAAGAACATTGTCTGGGATGCACACAATTTGATTTTCTTATTAGCGCAAACCTCTCTTATTGCAAATAGCTGCAGGCTTGGAATGCAGCCCGACAGACAGCGTGGGCTCTGCCAGTCGTCCCAGAGAAACCCCCTGGCTGGGCTGGCTGTGCCCTGCGTGCCGTTCCCCAGCACCCGGGTCTGCAGCAGCGTCTGGGGGAGCATTTGCATAGGAAATGGAGAACGATCCCAGCAAATTCGTGAAGGGAAATTAGCAGGTTTCAGAGCCAGCAAGGGAATTCCCTTTGGGAAGCAGTAACTAATATATTGCTGCTACAAATCTTTAGCTCTGTTTTGAGTTGCAAATCTCCTGGCATTTGTCTCAGGGTAATGTTTGCCTTTGCCATCCCATCTTTTATGTAATCTGTCTGTTCTTCCCTGTATCCTGGCTCTTGCTGCTGTGTTGTCTGAGGGAATTCCAGCCTGTCTACAGCAGAGATTTTGTCTTTTCCCTTATCTGCACATGGACTTGCACTTGCAGGTTCTCTAGAAATGCAACTTTCACATATATATATAAATACAACTTCCACATATATATCTTATGTATCTTGTATATGTATATATCTCATATATTCTTACACTGGGTGATTGAGTGCTAAAAGTCACACTGACCAGATGAAAGAAATCCTTTTATATTCAGAATAAACTTTTCACATCGAGCCCCCTCGAGTGAGTGGGGAGACAACCCGTGGCTCTGCCTGTCCTTCCTCTCTCCTGGTTTCTAGATGATATTCAGCCCGAATAGATACATTTATTTGCAGCCCCCTATGGGGATTTAAACACTGCTGAGGCTGCCTTGTGGCAGATGTAAAAATGAGATGTGACTCGAACATCTGCTTGGCGATGGGTGGCTGATAATTGACCACACAAGAGTTCTGCCAGCTGACCATTTGTCAGTGTTTGCACTTCCTTATTGCCCTTTATCCAGTAGTTAATAGAATTATTTCCTTCTTGATGAGATCCTCCTCAGCAATTGTGGGTCTGTATCAGCCACTGAAGTAACGAGGCTCCTAAAATTGTGTTTATTTGGAGCAAAATCATAGGCTGCTTGGAAGGGACCGTAAAGCTGATCCGGTTCCACCCCCCTGCCATGGGCAGGGACACCTTCACTAGGCCAGGTTGCTCCCAGCCCCAGCCCTGTCCCTCAGGTAGCTGGGAAGCTGACCTTTCCCTACAGGCTCCCAGGAGTTCTCCTTGAGGCTCGCTGTGTTTGCTAGAGGTTTGTGCTGCTTTTAGCAATTTGATCAGACTTCTTACAACCTGGCAGAAACCTGATAAGTTATTTTCTTGGATCACTCTTGAATCAAAGGGAGAGGAGGAGGAAATACCTTGTAAAGAGTCACAAACCATCTGGTCCTACTGTAATAGCAAAGATCAATATCTTTAAAAAAGCAGACACTGTGTTTAAGGTGATGGAAAGGGAAAATAGTGTAAGGGAGCATATGGAGAAACAAATCTGTGAAATACAAATGAACTCTGTGCTTGCAGACTCTGCCTTGAAAGAGTCTGGTCTGTTGATTGATGCTGAGCTGGCTGAGGGGAAAAAACTTAATCTTGAAACAGTTCTTACCTGCCCAAATTCATTTTGCTTCAATGGAGAGCAGGCAGGGAAGGTGCAGGACTGGGGCTGTGCTGACATAAAGGCTGAGCCTAGAAGGGAGATACCATTTCAAAGCAAATGAAATCCACCTCCAAACCCTAAACTTCCAGATCTGTGGGATGGGGTTTAGAGTAGGGGATGGGGTAGGAATTGATAAAGTGGATTTCTAGGAGGTTTATGGTGAGGGGAGTGGGAAGAAGTTACCTCTTCTTAGAGTGTGATAGTCCTGGTCCAGGGGCTTTCTAGGGCCTTTTGTCTGCAGGGGTGCTTGCTGAGATAATCAGAGCTCCTGGCTTCTAAATGAGTGGAATCTGCCTGAAAATCTCATCCTAAATCTGTAGTCTGGTCTCAGCTGCTGTGGAAGGATGAGGGATGTTTTAAGCTGAACTACGACTGAGCAGAAGTTATTTCTGGAGTCATTGTCCCCTTTCCTCAGGTGGAATGGCCCTGGGGTAGATGAGGCATTGAGGTAAAAGCTCCCTCCAAATATTTGTGGGGTTAGGCTGCCCTTGGGACTTTCCCTCTTGGAGAGGAGCTCAAACCTCTTCCTGGAGTGAATCACAGTGGTAGTTTGCACAACTCCTCATGTCCCCTCAGGTTCAGGGGTGGAAGGTGCACCCCTGGCAGTAGGAAATGTTCCCTCTGTTTTATGACCCGTTTCACCTGTGACTCAGAATGCCAGGGGAGGGAACTTGCATGTGGAAAGGCTAAAAATTCGTGGGAAGTTGTGATCTCTTGCACCTTTTATTGCAGCCAACGTGAGCTGTTGAGTACAGTGAGAACTTACCTTTTGTGAGCTGTCTTGCAGAACCTCCCTAACAACCCACCCCAAACCCGTGGGATTTTCAGGAACACTTCTACAAACCCCTTCCAGAAGTATCATTTTTTTTTTGACAAGAAGTTATTCCTTTGGGTAAATAAAAGCTGATGCTGCAGTTCCTGAAGGAGACCTGGAGTTGCTCAAGAGACACCGAGTTCCCTGGAAGGGAAGGGCTGTGATTCACATCCCTCACATGACTGCAGAGGCAGGATGGAAAATCCTTGGGGTTTGGACTGGGCAAGGACACACTCTCTGTTCTGTTCTGTTCTGTTCTGCTGTGAGAGCACCTGGGAAAGATGGGCTTGAGCAAGGGCAGCATTCCAGGGAATACTGTTCTCATGGAATATGGGTGTCTCTCCCCCCACAGCTGGTGGAGTGACCAAGTTGCTTTGGCTTGAGACCTTCTGGTCGCTGCCAGTTCTCGCTGTAGCAATAAAACTCTCCGTGTTGTGGGTGTGCCAACCCCGTGCCAGGCAGGTGTTCCTTCTCCAAACCAGCTGTTTTGAGAGGGAGTGCCCCTCGTGGTTGTCCGTGCTCCCTCAGATTGGGTTTTGCTCTGCAGACCCAGGTGGGTTTGCAGTTTATAAATTCTGTTTCCTGAGTTACGCTCGTCCCTGTGCACAAATAAAGAGTGAAAAAAGGTAACAAAGCCGGCTTTCGAAATTACCTTTTTCAAAATGCAGAAGGGGCAAAGCGGCCTCTAATGATGTGACAGAGCTTTGTAACACTCTGAGGCCTGGAGATAACCGAGCTCATTGAGGTAATTTGTTTTTTAATCTTGCTT
The DNA here is from genome assembly GCA_013400415.1 of Scytalopus superciliaris. Lineage (NCBI taxonomy): Eukaryota > Metazoa > Chordata > Aves > Passeriformes > Rhinocryptidae > Scytalopus > Scytalopus superciliaris. The sequence continues at coordinate 128,554 of VXBX01006888.1, forward strand.
TTCTAAGGCTGCTTAGAGTTTGTGGGGGTTTGTCTTGCTGTTTCAGGATGTGCAAATGAGAGGATTTAACCTAAGCACAGCACTTTGTGAGGACAATTTGCCCCTTGTTTGAAGTGCCTGTGGTTGAGCCTTCAGCCTTTGTGGTGGCCCGGGGAGAGACAAAGTACAGTCCCTGAAAGGACGGGCTTTAAACTTCTAAAATCTAAACTTCTTACTTCCCAAGGTGCCTTCTGAGAATGTGGTTTCGCTCTTCAAACCTCCCAAGAGGAAACTCGGGTACCAACTGCAAACCCCAAGCCAACGGAGAGGGTTTTTCCAGAGCAGATGCTGTTCCAGGCTCTCATACAAATGTGTTTAACTGTTTGACTTCCTTTTGCAGAAATTACCCAAGGCCCAACAAGCAACTTGCCCAAAGGTACAGCCCTACACAGTGGGTGAGCAAGAACTTGGCCAAACACCACGATTTCCAGAGCATTCCCGACCACTTTCAGTGTAACCCCGTTTGATTTTGGCTGCTGAGGGACCGGGCTGGTTTCCTGTTCTGCATTTAGAGCTGATAATTGCTCTGGTTTTAAGTGGTTTGTATTTGGATAAGTTGTATCCTGATCTGTTTCTAAAAAGGCCAGTGGAAGTCCCTGTGTTTGAGAAACATTTGGGACTGGTTTGGAGATGCAATTTCAATGTGATCTGGTTTGTGTAAGCAACGTTTCTGTTTTGCATCCCTCGAACTGTAACCAGGCTCCTCCCAGGTCACAGACGTGTTCGAGAGGCAAAGGGGGATGTTGGATGTGAGCAGGTAACATTTCACTGCTGGAAACTGCAAAACGGGCTTTGAAGTGGAAAAACCTGATTTAAAGCTCAGTCCTAAAGCTTGGCATTGAATGTCCTGCAGTGATTGGGATCCCTCTGGGTAACATAAAGGTTTTAAACTGGACAAAAGAGCTGTGGCTGCTGTTCTCCTCCATTTGACAAAGCCGGGTGTGTTATTGTAAACTCAGGAGAAGCTGCTGATCCCATTGCTCTGGTTATGGCTCATCTCGTTCTGTTGTTATTTTTGTCCCTGGAAAGTTTGCCTTTTTTTGATTGTCCTTGCTTGTTTCATTTGTAACTTCTCTTGTAAAAATATTTAATGAGATTTGCACTCGAGTTTATAAATATTTTGTACCTGTTAAATGTAATTGTCTCTTTTCCTGTGTAACTGAGGCCCTTCTTTCACTTGCCTTTCTGGGCTGCCCAGACTTTGTGTTCCTTTATGTGCCACAATCCAGCAGCACCTCCTGATCTCTGTGCTGCCTCCATCTCCTTCTCTAACAGAGCATTAAACCTACAAATTGTTTGGAGTTGGAGGGGTTGGTCTTCAAAATGCTCTTCCCAGGGAGTTAACAGGACCTTCTGATCTCTTCAGGTGTCTACAGGTGGAACTTGGAGAGCAAGTTAAGTTAATTCATGGAGGAAATAATATTGTATTTTATTATAGTAATTTGAGTTTGTTTGGAGATGCTTTTGGTTAATATGATCTTAGAGATAAAATGTAAGGAGGGTACTGATGTTTTTGGTGCTGTGGGTTTCATGTATTTTATTCTTTTGCCCTTCTGGATCAAGACAGGAGGAAGTGGCTTTGAAAAGCAGGGAAAGTTTCTCCCTGTCCCAGATGTGCAGTGACTGAGACACAGAGAATGGAAGTAATTTGTGCAAAGGATAAGCAGTGAGGCTGGAGCAGAGCCTGGCACTGCCTGACTGCTCTGACTCCAGATACACAGCCTGCAGTGAGGAAGGAATCCATGGACAGCTGTGGGTGGTGCATGGCCAGTGTTAGGGCTCTGTGTCAGTAATTCTCCAGTGACCACCGTGTTCTTGATGCCCCCAGAGCCTCTGGGGTGACTTTCACCTCTGGAAATTCTGTTCCCAGAGAGCCTTTCCTAGGAGGGGAAGGGCAAATCCCTTGGCAGTGTTGATTGGGAAGTGTGGGGGTTGCCAGCACATGGTGGTTGGTTTGTTGTCTTTTAAACCAGTGAATCCCACAGAGTAAGTTCTCTGAAAAAGGAGGAACTCACATGTGGCCCTGAGGGCAGTTTCACCTGCTGTCCAGGTCACAGAATTCCAGAAAGGTTTGGGTTGGAAGGGACCTTAAAGCCCATCCATTCCCACCCCCTGCCATGGGCAGGGACACTCGTGGCTGGTGTTCCGAGAAGGCAACAGGGACAGCAGGAGGGGAACTGCAGAGCCTCTCCCCTGGTGAAAAGGTGGCCGGATTGCTGGAGGGTTTATCTGATATTAAACTCCCGGACAGGCTCTTTGGAGGCCAGAAGTGACTCAGGAGTGGCAGCAGCTGCTGCAGTCACACAGAGCTGGGAGAGGGAAGCTCTGTCTCACCCGGGATCGATGGTCGCTGCTGAGCTGAGGGACAGAGCAGTGGGAAGACCACAGGAAATCTGCTCCCTTTGCTGAAATTCAGAATTTTCCACGCTAGCTGTCTTGATTTTGTTACATATCCCTTCATGAGATTACTTTTAAGTGATTACAGCAGTCAGGATGTTGTTTCTATCCCCTTCTCTTAAAACAGGCTTTCTGGTGGCAGTTGTGCCCTGCTGAGAGGATGCAATTCTGCTGGGCAGGCAGGAGGGTGATGGTGCCCGCAGGGTGCTGTGGCTCAGAGCAGCTTCCCTGGCACGGATGGACACCTTGGGCACAGAGAGGTGGCTCCTCCTCCTCCTGCTGAGGTGTTTGTGGTCTTTGTGGCTGTGAAGCTCGCACATGAATGAGCAGTGCCACGGAGCAGCCCTGCTCTTTGTGAAGGATTTGGGCTTCTGGGCAGCTTTATTGCTGAAAATTTCCTTCTTTGACAGTGCAATTGATTCATATCTGCCGAGTGGGGGGAGATGCTGCGAGGGCAGGGAGGGACTGTGAATTAAACCTTCCTGGAAGGACGCTCTGTGTGTTTGCTTGAGGGCTGTGGTGGTGATTTGTGCTGTAGAGGAATCCGGTGACATCAACAGGGCTGGGAGAAGCCTCTTTGTGCGAGCCCCGCGTGAGCTCTGCCATGGAATGTCTCACCATTAAAAATTTAATAGCGTTCATCAATGTATTGCAGGCAGCCAACAGCAGCTGTAAAACAACGAGACTGAAATTAAACTAATGTGTGGGGGTTTATTCTGCCTTCCCCTCAAAAACTAACCAGCCCTTCCCTACTTTTGTGCCGTAAGGAGGAAGAAATTATGTCCTGAAACAGGAGATAGCACAAGCTGATGAAAGTCTCCCTTTGGCTGAGAGGCTGTCTAGTGCCACACAGGTGCATCCTCTGCTGAACAGGTCTGGGTGGTATAAATAGGTTTTATTTAGCAGTTGGTGGCACTAAATGTGGGGGGTTTGTCAGTTAAAAAGGACAACGATGCTGCAAAGTGTCAAATGGCATCGTGGGGCTCTGTCATTATTGCCACTCAATGGTTTTGTGTCCAGATTCCAAGGAAAAAGATGGCTTTTCTGGCTGCCAGCTTTGCTGCCTCCATCTGGGATCTGAAATTCAAGCTGTGTCTTCCCTGGCTCTGTCGCTAATAATAAAGATTCTTCCTTTGGAACTTAGTTAAACACAATTGATGCTGATGCAGGAGCTGAGAGAGAATCCAGCCCTCCTTCCTCGAGACGAGTGGGCTGAAGCACCGACAAGGAGGAACATCCTCATTTTAATCCATAAGGTCATCAGGCGATTTAATAGACACCAGATTTGTGGAGGAAACAGAAGATATTTTAGCATAACAAGCATGTTGATCACGCAGCTTTTTAACAAATGCTAGAAAGCTGATGGAATTTGGTCAGCTCGGTGTCTGCTTCCAGACTAGGCAGTAATAGCTCATTATGTGTCGTTAGGAAGCTTTTCTGCAAATCTGGGGAAATTACATTTGGTGGAACATATGGTGTAATGTTCAACTCTCTCCTTGGGAAGTGCAGGCTGACTACTCAGTCAAAGAGGTGCCACATTTTTATCAGGAAAGTGGCTGTGCAGCTGTGACACTCGCTTTGGAGTGATGTAACCTTTCGTGTCTTTGGCACAGCCTGGCATTAGCAGCCTGTTCCCCTCCGTTTCAATCTCCTCCACAAAGTCATTACCAGCTGAGATTGTACTAACACTTTCCGCCGTGTAGGTGTTTCCTCCTCGGATGCTATTGAACTGTCAAGGAATCAAATGCCTAATGTTCTCATTTTCCCCGGAGGAGAGAGCCCAGAGCTTGTGCTGGTGGCTGTTGGAGCGAGGGAGGTGTGAGAAGTGGCTGGTGCTGTGTTGTGAGTTGGAAGGACACGCTGTGCAGGATTTGTTTGCTCCACACTTCCTCCCGCGACTCTGCTTTACTAAACTCGTGGGGGAGGAATATATTGGCTAAATTGTACTTGTAGGCATAATATTACAGTGCTTGGAAGGAGGGAGGCAAGTGGTGCTTAACTTTAAACACGCCCTGAGTGTGTTGGCAGAGGGTTCTGTTTGCAACTTCTTGCTCCTATTGTGCCCTCAGTCTCTGCTCAGTTGGTTCTTGGAAATCAGTGGGATCAGTCCATGGGGGCTGCTTGCCTTTGCCTCGGAGATCAGCAGGGACTCAGCCCTTGCAGGGCTGGCTGGGATCCCTGTCATGCCAGCCCACTCCCACTTGCTGCTTTTTAGTATTTATTGAAACCTCCTTTTTCCAGCTCCTGCTCCAACAATGAGTCAAAATCAGCAGTCAGGGAGAAACACGCGGGGAACGTGGGAGGCCTTTGGGGTACGTTCTGCTGTGGCCCAGCATGACTTCCCTCGGTGTGTCTTGGGTTTATTTTAACTTGATCCCTTCCCTTTATTGACTGTAAAACACCTCAGGAGTATCATTTGGCAGCAGTTGTTGGGAACGAGGTCTCTGTTCTACAGATGGGCTTGAACTCACACAAGCCCAGAGCCTTAATGGTGTTTGACTCTCGTGGGTTACAGTGGAATTTAATACCAAAACAGCAGCTCAAGCTTTGATGTTTATGACCCTCAGAAAAGCAGGACTTTAAATAACTTTCTTCTGCTATAATGGGAAAACCTTTTCCTGAAGTGTGGTCTTGTTACATCACTTCAATCTGGGGCTGCTGAAAATATTTTCCTTGAAGAGAATCGCTTGAACTGGGTGTCTTGGAGTCCCTCTCTGAGCCGAGCTGAGCTGCTGCCAGCCTGCATTTGTTTCTCCTCACTAACAGCATTATCTCCTTACTCTCAAACCCTGCAGTTATGGGGCATCATGATAACCCTGGCACCTCCTGCCACCTCATGGTGTGAACATTGACACTGACCCTTTGCATTTTGCCTCTGTTCTGCCAAATGAGTAGACACGTCTCTGTTAGGAAAGAAATGGCTTGAACCCATCCCTAGGGAACAACAGCTGTAAAAAAGGGGATGTGGTCTGAATTCCCAGGGACAACTGTCTTTAAAAAAACAGCCACACAATCCCCAGCCTGCCAAATGACCAGGGTGAGTTTCCTCTTGAGCACCTTCTGAGGGCTGTCTGCTCCAGGATTAGGAGAGAGCATCTCCCTTATCATTCTGCACATGCTGTACCATCTGTCCCAAATCTCCCTTTACAGGGCTATGGATTCCAAATGCTATTTCTTTCTTTGGAGATAACAGACGTGTCTGAAGGGTTTTGCCAGGTATGGCTGTGGTGCTATTTATGGTGCCAGTTTTTTTGTCCTACAGCCAGAGTGAACTCTGAACTTTCCCGGGTTTCTCCACCCAGACACTGAGGGAACATTTTGGGTTGTAGTCACTGGGAAATACAGAGAAAGTCCCCTGTCCTATGGTAAATATGAAATTACTAAATTCAGATGCTACAAGGACACAAGAGATGACTTTAATCTTTTATTGTACATTATAAAATGTTTATTGCTCTGTCTGTATCAGAGGTGTTGACCTCTCCCTCTTGGTGATGGAGGAGTATGTTCTGGCAAAGGATCCACTGAAGTGACCTTTGGGGTTGGCCTGTCTTCTGAAACCAGCACAAGGGAAGCCTTTGCTTGTTGCCCAACACATCTGCAAGCAAACTTCCCTGTGCCTTTCTCCCACAGCAGCTATTTTGGAAAGGCTGGTGCCAGTGGAAGAGAAGAGATGGCTGAAGTCCTTCCTGCCAGCCTGTTCCTTTGCAGGGACTTCTAACCCAGGCTCATCTGAGTGCAGGTTTGTTAGAACAAGATCCAAACCCTACTCAGGCCAACCTGTCTTGGCATTTGATGGAACAAGTTGGATCCTGCCCCATCCCCTAGTGCATATGGAGTGGTCTTGTGGAGTAATTAAATAAATACAGATACCCCATGGCACACTACATAGAGTAAATCTTTTCCATGTGATGGTCCTGCATCTACCAGCTTCCAGAGCACCAGCAATCCCAGGGATCCTGTCAGCTTACAAACATCAAGCACTTAATAAGAGAGAGGAGAACCCCAGTCCCCTTTTCCATTCATCCTCATCCTTTTTGGGAAGGGCTGTCTCCAGCAGGTACCTGCCCTTACAACGTCACAAAAATAGTGCAGGCAGTGTAGGGAGAACCAGCCCTTCCCCCAGGAACCCTACTTAAAGAAGCATTTTAAGAACTTAAGCCCTCAGAAAAAGGTCCCTGAGACCAGAGCCTTCCACAGTAAGTAGCTCTTGCCCCTGGAGCCCTTGCATAGCAACCGGTATCATCAGGTATTTTATCTTTTTTTTTTTTTTTTTTTTTTTTTTTTTGCTGACTGGCTACATTTTTATGGACCTTTTATCACCCTGGTGGTGGACTCAGGCCCAGCTGAAAATACCACGAAGAAAATGGTTGAAATTATCCTGGAAGCTAAATAACAGCTTCTGGTGTCCCCTCATGTTGGTCTGTGCCTCAGTGTTCCCCTGTTTTCTGAGGTGAAGAGCACCAGTGTGAGACAGGAGGGACAGCAGCAGTGGAGCCGTGCTGCAGCCTGCCTGGAGAACAGCCAGGGAGGTTCTCCTGGTGGGAATGGAACCTGGGGGATGCCTTTTTTTGTTTGTTTTCAAAACCCACCTGCAAGACGTGTTACACGACACACATCGATGAGCAAAGCAAGGCGAGAGCGCACAGCAGCCAAACATTTGGCCTGGCGGTGTTTGGGATGAGCTTCCCTCCAGTCCTGCTCGGAGAGGGGGGTCGGTGCCTGATGCCTGTCAGGGTGGAGTGACAGTGAGACCAAAGAAAGACACAACAAAACCTTGTACATTCCCAAAGGCGGGAAGGTTGTCCCAGAAGCCGGAGGGCGAGAGTGGAGTGGCTGAGACGTCGCTCCAGCCCGGGAGACCCACGAGTCCGGACCAGCACCTGTCTCACCAATCCTTTCCCATCCCCTTTGGGTTTCAGGGTTGGGGGGGTGGTTTGTTTTGGGTTTTTTTTGCAGGGTTTTCCTTCCTGGCCAGATGTTTTGCAGAACCCGGGCGAGGAGGTGTGTGCCAGCAGGTGACAATCATGAGGTCTCTTTGCAGATTGCTCGGGCAGTGTTTCACCTCCCCAGTCATGGCGGCTCAGAGGCAGAAAGGGAGAGTGAGGGATGGAGTCCATCGACCGGCTGACAGGCCTGTCATGCTTCGATGATATTCACTGAGGGCTTGTTTTTTGGAAACTAGGAGAGAAGAGTAAACAAAGGGAAGGAGAATGTACAGAAGGAAGGAACCCACATCAGGGATCAGTGCACTGTGCTGGTCGGTGTCGGTGAAAATTCTTGTCCCGTCCCCTCATGATGATGAAAAAGGGGCCAGGCTTGAGCCTTAGGCTCCTGTGACACGGCTGAATGAGCATAAATTGGTGAACTCTTTCAAATAATAGATAAATGGGGAGTGGTGGGGACGTGCCAGAGAGAATAGAAACACGAGGAAGTTAAATTAATGGAAGGAAGTTGGTGTGAGTGATAGACTTGAGCCTGTTCTGAGCTGAGCTTGTTTACTGAGGCTCTGCCAGACCTTTAGCATCGTGCGTGTTACCAGCCATGCTCCTGCTGATTAACTTCCAGTTAATTACAGGAGCAGTGTCCTCTTTGCCATGTGCCACCCGAGGGTTGGGGAAGGACCCAGGGACTAATTTTTCTTCCAGAGATGTTCAGATAATTCAGAAACGTGGCTTGCAGTCCGATCCCTGACGGGCACCCAGGCTGATGCAGAGGTGGGAGTGAAGTGCTGCTGGGAGGCTCAGAGCACTCAGTGCGAGGGGGTGGAGGGTGTTCCCTTCCCACACCCCGCAGGGAGGGTGTTTAACAGAGAGGGGTTTTTTGGGATTTTTAGCTGATGCCAGGCAGGACGGTGTGCCCGTCCCAGCTCTCACCTTGCTGCGCAGGAGCCCCCCGCCCTGGTGCTCCGGGGTGCTGTTCTCCGAGGCGCTCTTGGCTTTCTCCTTGCTGTTGTTTGGCTCGTTGTCTTTGATGATGTCGTACTGTCTGCAGAACAGGGCGATCACCCCTGGCAGGAGAAACCATTAGTGATCACACAAACGAGCTCAGCCCCCGGAGCCTGCAGAGATCACACATCCCTCCTTGCCAGCCGGCTTTGTGCCTCCTCGGCAGCATCCACAATTCCTCCCAAGGATCATTTTCCAGCACAGCCAGGCAGCCCTCTGGCTCTTTCCTTCCCCCATGCCTAATTCCATGCTAAACTAGTCACACAGGAGGACAGGAGCTTAATTATATTCCAACTTCCCTGTTAATAAATAGGACAAGTGTTTTAAACCCTCAACGCCAACACCAACCCTGCGGTTCAGTGGGGGTTTCGCTTTGCTCCTGGCATTTCTGGTTGGCAAAAGCGTCTCCTCTGATCTCTGTCCTCTGAGGGGAAGAGGAGCTGGAGCTGGCAGGGGACAGGCAGGCCCTGTGTGCCAGCAGCAGGACAACACCTGCAAAATGTGCAACAGCCACGGCAGCACAAGCTGCAAGTGGAAATTTCCTCCCACACAGGCACGTGGAGAGGGAAGCAGGGGCAGCCGTGGCACGTAAGAAGACTGCAAATGTCTGTCTCCAAAGCTTCTGTGCGATGTTTTCACCAAATAACAGCTCTGCCTGCACATTCCAGACACGTAGGTTAAGTAGGTCCAGGCAGATGCAGCTTTTCCCTTACAGAAAAATAATCCTTAAGAGCAAAATACGTGTAAAACTTCCACCAGATCATCACAAAGTGCTCTCAACAGTGAGCTGTTGTTCTGGCAGCTGCCCCCGAGGCTTTACTGATATACACAGGGATCCAAATTCCTTCTTTGGGAATGTGGACAAATGGCTGATCCTTGGAGAATGGGTGTTACCATCTGCCACAGTCACACCTTCTGAGATTTCAGAGGGTAAAAACTGAGGCACAGAGAAGCAAAGTGCCATGAAAAATACCAGAAACCCGGACAGCACAGGAATCTGGGGCTGGGCTCAGTCCTGAGCCCTGACTGGTTCCACTTTGGATTTGCTCAAACATCATCGTACAGGGCAGGTGAAGAGCTGGAGGGAGGTTTTTTCTGTTGAGACTTTGTAAAGAACCCACTCGATGTAGATTCTCCCCCCACTCCTTCTCCCTTTTAAATGTAAGTCATCTGTCTGGAAGGGAAATTGTGGGATTAGCAAATTCTTTGTTCTGAGCTGATCTGAGTTTCAGATTATTCTACAGGGGCAGATGAATCAGTTGTTCAGTCACTCCATGTAATTATTCGTGATTGTTTTTCCTGGCAGGGCATTGAAATTTGGATGTGCACAACTAAAACTTGGCATAAATGCTGGAAGAATCATGGACTAGAGGTTTTGGAAACGTTTTAATTCAGGTTTTCATGTGGTTATTGTCTCTAGGAATTATTGCTGTCCAGTCTCTGGAGGTGCAAGTAAGGGCTCAAAAGTATTATACATGAATTCACTTGTAGGAAACCTTGGAGAACTCTCCAGGACACCTTAATCCCTCCTTCCCACTCTGTGATGAGGAGAATTCTGGGTGTGGGAAAGTGGTTTGACTGTGAGGAGGGGACTAAACACAAGAGGCAAAGGTTGCCCGTTAGGGCTCCAGGTTTATCCCGCTGCTAATTTCCCTTCCTGCCAAATTTCCTTGGGTCACCTGAACCAACCCCCCCGGGCAAAGTGCTCTGGGACCGGCAGGGAGCAAATGTGGGATCGTTAATGTTTCACAGGCAGTCCGGGAGTGCTGGGGCCTGGGCAGAAAACAAACCCATGCAAACTTTGCTGCCCGTTAACTCACGGGTGCAATTTCCAAATAACAGCCACTTCAAACAAACTGCACTAACAGAGCAGGAGTTTGGAGGTGTTTTCCTCTCCCTGTTTACCAGCTTAAATCACAAGTGAGATCTCCCCTAGGTACAATTTGCTGTAAGATCTGTTGACATGTGGTGCCAAACTCTTGTTGGAAAACTCTTCCATGTGCTTCCATTATTTTAATTGGTTTTAAGTAGGTTTTAGTGTGTACATATATATATATATTTATATAAAATAGTGGGTGTGGAGAGTGAGACTCTCAAATTTCTGTTTTGCATGAGTGTTGGAGTCATGTAATATCCTGATAACTGCAGATGAGCTGTATCATCTGCAGGGCTCGAGGCATCCTGTTGGATGTTTGGGTGCCCCATCCATGGAAGTGTCCCAGGCCAGGTTGGACAGGCCTTGGAGCACCCTGGGATAGTGGAAGGTGCCCCTGCCCATGGCAGGGCTGGAACTGACTGAGCTTTAAGGTCCCTTCCAGCCCAAACCATCCCATGATTCTATGGCTGAGGGCATTATTTTCAGGGCACTCTGCAAAATATGAGATGACAGGATTAGCCCCTGGGAATCGGTTTCACCAAGTCCATTATCCACAGCTGGTGGACCAGACCCTCTGATTCACCTGCTTTTGGCAGCACCCAATCTGAGGTGCCCTGAGAGCTGAGTACCCCATACTCTTTGTGAGGGGAAGGGTTTTCTTCTCAGGACTTTCCATTATTACATGTGCAAACCCAGCCAGCCAGAAATTCCTGGGGGTATTACATGGATACCACGTGCTTTTGAGGGAGGGGTTGAACTGACCTGCCCACATAAACAACACCACAACAATGATGAGAATTTCCCCTGCTCGCAGCTGTTGGTTTTTCTTCGCCATCTCCTTCATTGTCACCTCATCTGCACAAGGGGAAAGAGACACATGAAACCCAACACCCTGACCCAGATCCTCAGCGTGTCTGGGTCAGGCTCTGAGGGAGTCCTCACCCTGACAGGAGGGCAGCTTAGATTAGATGTTAGGAAGAGATTCCTCCCTGTAAGGGTGGGCAGGCCCTGGCACAGGGTGGGCAGAGAAGCTGTGGCTGCCCCATCCCTGGGAGTGCCCAAGGCCAGGTTGGAGCACCCTGGTCCAGTGAAAGGTGTCCCTGCCCATGGCAGTGGGACTGGATGATCTTTATGTCCCTTCCAACCCAAACCATTCCATGAATCTGTGATTCATTCTCTGATCCTGTGACACCCTGAAGGGATGGAGCGAGGGAGGAGCAGCGGGACAGGATCAACAGGCAGCTGCCATGGGCTGAGCCCACGTGTTACCTGTCCCCATGGTGGCTCTGCTGGCTCTGTCCCTGTTAGTGCTGTCTGCGCCTGTCACAAAGCCTTGCAAGCTCCAGCAGCTCCTGGAGCCTGGCAGGATATTTTTCAGTGGAGCCCTGGGATTCAGGAATGAGCAGAACCCTCTGCAGGGCAGAATTCACCTCCTTGGCTTCAAAGCACTAAGAAGATTACAGTTCAGGCCCCCGGGAAAGGAGCACTGCTCCTCTTTCTTAGTGCTTTCAGATGAGCAGCAATTCAGTATTTACAGCCACCAAATCTTTTAACAGAAAGAGTCAAGAACTTGCAACATCCTCGGAACCAGGGCCAGAAGCCCCAGAACAGGCCAGATCCTCAGCAGGCATGTCCCACAGCCCTGCACTCCCACACCCTTTATGGGGCAGGGATTCTTGCTGACAGAAAACCCTAAACAATCTGCTTTGGCTTCAGATGAACGGGTGAAGGAGTTGCCAGTGAGGAAGTGCCTGATTTCCTCCATGGAGATATCCAAAACCCAAGTGGACATGATCCTGCTCTAGTTGACCCTGCCTGGTTTGGGCTGGGCGACCTCAAGAGGTCCCCTCCACTTTCAGCTTTCTGTGATTTGGGAGAAATATTTCAAATGTAAGAAAAGTGGGAGCCTCTGGGTATTTTTCTTTCCCTGCTGCCCTGGAATCCAAGCACGGGAGGCTCTGTGAATGCCACAAGTGCCCTGTGAGCACAGTGCTGTGCCCAGGGGGCTGGTTCCACGTGAGCTCACAGGCTGCTGAGGAATTTCACCTGGCATTCTCTGCTTACAGGGAGCTGGACATGCAGCTCCCAGTGTGGAAACCTTCTCCTGTCACCTTGCCTGTTAAACCTCACCTGAAAGGGGAGAAAGGAGCAGCCAGCCTTGCCTGCCACCTTGTGCACCCATCAGCCTTGGCTGCTGGTGCCCTCAGGCATCCTGCTGTCCCTGTGGGGCTGTGAGGGCACACTCAGTCCCCTGTTTGTCCCAGCCATTCTCACTGCACAGGACGCTGTCTCCTCTCTGCAGAGCCCTGCGCTGCCTCGGCATCCCAGGGGCCACATAGGAACTCACCCACACTTGCCTTTATTTTTAGAGGCTAGTTTCTCAGCTTCCCTGGGGGTCTTGAAGAGGACTGGCTCACTGGCAGGGCTCTGGCCTTGGATGCTGATGGACTGGACATGCACAATGTACTCAGTGTCCTCCTCTAGGTCCCAGAGGGCACAGGAGCGGGTGGTGGTGTTCACCTCCTGGATGAAGCGCAGCATCCGCACGTCCTTCTTCTGGAAGCCGAGAGAGGAGAGCACAGAGTGGTGGGGAGGCCTCCCTTGTGCACTGCTGTCACCTAAGGCCACCTGCCTCCTGCCCTGCCCACCACGGACATGGAGAACCACGGGAGCCTTCCCTCTCTGCAGCCACCAACACGCAAAGCGCCGCTGCAGAGGGGACAGGCAGCCAAGTCCGTTTGGGCCAAGAGGGACAGGACGGGAAGGAACGGGCTTAGACTGCAGCAGGAGGGTTTGGGAACTGAGGGGACCTGGGGGAAGGTGAACGTGACTGGAACTGGGTGACCACGGGCACCGTACCTGCTGGGAGATTGCAAATCCAATGACAACTTCGTCTTCCAGAACATCCCAAGTCACAACGGCCGAGTTGGCTTTCAGGTGTTTGACTGTGACATTTACTGGAGCCGACGGGCTGTCTGCAAGGAGGGAGAGCAGAGCCTTTGCAGGGGCAGGAGACAGAGCTAGGGCAAGGAAGGGAGTGGGAAAGGACCTTCCTCAGGGTCCTTCCTGCATTCGTTTCTGAGTATGAGACCTGGAAATCGCAGGTGCTCCAGGTCTCAGTTCCCAGTGAGGTTCTAGGGAGTCTCTGCTGAGAGTATGAGTTGCATTAGATTCGATATGGAAAAGAAATTATCTCTTGTGAGGGTGGGCAGGCCCTGGCACAGGATGCCCAGAGAAGCTGTGGCTGCCCCTTCCCTGGGAGCGTGCAAGGCCAGGTTGGAGCACCCTGGTCCAGTGGAAGGTGTCCCTGCCCAGGCAGGGGGTGGAACGAGATGAGCTTTAAGTTCCCTTCCAACCCAAAGCATTCCATGATTCTATGTATGAAATAAGTGCCCCTGGGAGGAGTTTCTCTGCCAACAGAGCCAACCCCTGAGCAGCTCATTCATCTCCTCCTTCCCAGCCACGCAGCACATTTCCCCTGTTGTTCCCTATTACGGTCTGTCAGTGACAGCTGGGAGGAAATGCAAAATCTGCCTTGGAAGTCTGCAAAGGGAATGCTTTGATGAGCACTCGGGAGGTTTGAGATGCACAGTAGTAACTGGAGTGTTTCTTTTGCTTTTCTAAGTCTGACAGAAAATGTTCAATACACATTTTAGGGCTGATGTCAGAGGACATGGAGCAGCCACCCACCCACAGCTGGCAGGACACAGCGATGGATATTGCAGCAGGAGAAGGGCAGGCCAGGGAAGCAGCAGCCTGAGGCTCTCTGTTTATTCCCAGTTCCAGTAGAATGGCTCTGTGGAGCTGCCAACCCTGCCAAGAAGAGCTGGACTGCTCCCTGGGAGCCTCTTCCCCAGGGAGCTGCACAGTCCAAAGCCCTTCTTGGCATCTCAGGGGAAGGTTTCACCTCGTGGGCTTGGCACAGCTCTTCCAGTTGGACTCTGTTCCCTCTCCTCCGGTCAAATTTAATTCACAATCTCCAGACTGTGCCCTGAACCCAGAGCAGTAAATGCTCCAAATAACCCCAGTAGGTCAGTAGGGTGAGGAAGAGTAATTTTTTCTGACTTTAATAAAAAAAATACTACTTTTATTGCGTTGGAATCACTGCACAGCCCCTCTGGGGCTGGGGCTGAGGTCACCAGTGGGGGGGATGCACACGTGCCCATCTCCAGTAACATTTGTTGGATTCGTAGTCAGTGCCAGCCGCCTGGACGTGGCTGAAAATATTCAAGCAGTGGTGTCAGTGTCTCCAAACAACTGACATCACTCCTGGTGAATGTTCCCCTGGGAACAGAGGAATAACAGGAGCACAGAGTTCCCCAGCTGAAGGTCAGTGCTGTCCTGCACTTGGAGAGCAATGCCCTCATTCCTTTCACACCCACCAGCGAGTCCCTTAGGAATAGGATGTCTGCACAAGAAGCAGACCCAGACTGATTCTGGCGAGTCTTTCAGTGAGCAGAGAGGCCTCTGGATGGCTGCATTTGGGACTTCAGGAGGAGCAGCAAGTGACTGTGCTCTCCAGGATTTCACAGGGGATGTGTCATTCCTCTCTGGAGTGGATGGCAGAGTTGGTGCTGACCCAGAGCATTCTCATCTCCCAGGGGCTGGCCCTCGTGGAACGAGGCAGTGTCCCCCAGCCAGCTCTTGGAGGAAGGAGCCACTCACCGCCCTCATCCTCCCTGCAGCAGCAGGGCCAAGGACAAGCTGAGGAGGGGGATGGATCATCCTCCCCATCCCCAACGCCAACCCCTTCCAGCGCCGGCTCCCTCCGGCGACGCAGGGAAGGGATGTGGGTCTGCATCTCTCACCTTCCCCCGTGACTGAACCAACAAGAGTCAGGTCTAATTTTAGGAAGGGGCAGTCAGCAGACAGGAATGTGCACAGGGAAGGCCTGTGAGTCATGCCTGATGAATTTGTTGGAACATACGGAGAGGACATGACGGAGTTGAGGGACGGGAGACAAAACAGTCTCCAGCTGCAGCCGGGCACTTCTGCACCCTTCAGTCCCGGCGTGGTTGTCTTCCCTGGATATTTTTAGGAGCTAAATTTTTTTTTTTTTCAGGAGCTACCACTCAGTTTAAGTTGAGGAGGCCTTGGAAAAGATTAATTAACCCCACAGGAACAGCGAGCAGAGCTCAGGGAAAAAGCTGGGAAAAGGGAACACACAGCACTCCGTGCTTGGTACCCGAGTCTCCTTTGAAATTTGTGACCTTGAGGGAGGAACAGCATTAAAAGTGTCCAAGTTTCCTGACATAAAATGTGGGGGAGTTGGGAAGACCTCAAAGAGCTGGAGAAGAGCAAAGAACCCTCTGGGAAGCTGTGGGAGAGGGTGGAGGCAGGAGGGAAGCACTTGGCAAAGCTGCAACCCAGAGCTCAAAGCCTGCAAAGCTGGAATCTGAATGGAGCTGGGGGAGAAATCATCTGGTGTGGGTGGTCAAGAATATTCTAGAACCCCCCTTTGAAGTAATACCTGAGAGAGAGATGGACTAGTTGAAGTCAGCAGCTCTTAAATCTGGGAATCGGAGTGTGCCTTCCCTTGCACTACCACAGATTAGGAGTAGCTACACATAAATCAGGGGTGTCAAAACAGCATAAAGAGCACTAAGAGAAGAGAATTAAACAGTGTTTGACAGCAATACAAACCCAGGAGAAATGGGTTTCCTGCTCCCAGAGGTGCGTGAATAATTTGGAAGGAAAATTTCCGTCCAAGAGGATTCTTTCCTCCCTGCTCCCGGGAGATGCACGATGAGATCACGACTTCCTAAAATCTAAACACTGTTCCAAGATATTCCACATGCCTTTTGGCTCCCTGGGCCCGTTGCAGCTCTCTGTAGTGCCAGCCTGGCTGAGACCAGGGGGAGAAGGTGTAATTCCTCCTTCCCAGCTGGCTGCAGGGGCTCAGCAGCTCCAGCAGGGCCTCGAGGTGCCAGATCCAAAGCTTTGCTTCCTTCTAGAGTCGTGTGCAACCCCTGGAAACTCTGCCTGTGTGCTTGTGGAGCCAGGGGAGGTGGGCACGGAGGGTGGGGTGGCTGCAGGGTAGCTGGGAATGTGCTGTGGAGCGAGTCCTTCTCTGCCTGTTTACTCCAGAGTGGCTGAGGGCAGTGCATTCCCTGTCTGGTCCTTAAGGGACCCATATGGCACAATATTCCTGGTGTAGCAGTTTAGCTTCATCCCGGAGCAGGAGCTGTGATGCTGCTGGAACAAATCCCACTGGCAGAGGATCTGTTTGGCCAAATTTGGATGGAAAGATACTCCTGTTCTCATACCAGCAGAAACTGGCCCCCCTGCAAGGGGAAGCCTTGATGATACAAGACAAAATCAAGACTTTTAAACATGAGCAGCGGCTTCACGTGTGGGGGTTCTAAAATCCTGTCTTGTTTCCTTCCCACAGAATCCACAGTCTCTCCTCCCCCAGGGCTGTGTATCCCAGCCGTGCCTCCCTCCTCCCCTCCTGGGGCCCTTTTGGCCGGAGCAAGTCGGAGCCACCCCTGTGCACCAAGAGGACATGAGCCATGGAAATTATCCTCAGTCCCCTCTGGATGCTGAGAATCCCTTCCAGCCTCTCATTAAAGGTTTTCCTTGTTATTAGTGGACTTTTATTTGAGAGAGAGGAGCCCTCCCTGGCTTCATTATCAGCACAGCAGCCACTGTGGGGGAAGAGAAAGAGGAGACCAACCACTGCTCCACCATGGGAGCTGTAAATTGGATGGGATGGGTGGGAGACAGAGCAGGGAGAAGGTTTGTCTCCATCCCACTGCTGCTGTCACCTGAGAAGGGGGGGATGCTGACGAGGGGTGGTGGAGTAAGAAGAGGGGATGTCCAAACCCTGGGGTGTTTTGCCTGGCACCTGTAGGGTCAGGGAGGTTCCTGGGCCACAAAGGTTTCACTGAGGAAAGGTGGAATCTGTGGAAATACCACACCCTCAGAGGTCACCTCAGGCCAGCCAAGTCCTGTGGTTGGGCTATAGGTTTGGAATTAAAGTGTATTCCTGGTTTTATCTCCCAGCCTGGCACCAAAACCTTCTGAATTCCACTGTCCTGGAAACTCCAGCCCCTTGGAGGTGCCTGGGATTGCTTCCTACATGGCTGAGGCTATGCTGTACTTCCAGCATTTTCCAATTCAGTTAGCTCCTCTCCCAGGCAGCTCCTTTCCTGCTGGGAAGGGCTCAGCTGCCTCAGAGCCCCAGGGACACGGGCCAGTGAGCCGAGTGCCTGCCGAGGCTCTGAAGCAGCTCCTTCCATGCAATCCACCTGCCAGCTGCCCTTTCCTGCAGGGAGCAGTGAATGCCAGCCTTAAATCCCAGCTGCTCTTTATTCCTGCACCACAACCTTCCCTGCAGATGCAGGAGATGGAAGGACACGACCTGCAAGGGGAAGGAGCATCCGTAAGATCCGTGTGATGTTCTCAGCCAGCCCTGCCTCCCGTTCCCTGAGTGGGGATTCACACAGACCTGCTTTTGCTGCCTCTGAGCTCTCCCAGCATGGGTCCCATCAGTGGATGTAATTGCTTGTCAGCTTTATGGGGTGTGTAGGAAGGGCTGGCACGTTGCTCAGCATTCCCGAGGGTTTTAATGAAGGAAGCCCCAGGGGAGTGGGAAGGAGCAGGGCCCGTCCCGCTCCCGGCCCCAGGGGGAGCGGGGCTGTTTGCTGAGCTCTGGCAATTTCAAACAGCACAAAGACCAACTGGTGGTTCTTCAGGCTGGGAAAGAGGCAGTTGTGTCCTGCTGGCCACCCACTCGCCTGCAAAACTGGGACATTAATAGGCCAGCCCCCTCCCACCCAGCCCTCGGCTCTGCCGCCGATTCCCAGGGAGCAGGTGCCCAAATGGGAGGCTGGGAATGATGTCGGGGGGGATGGAGCCTTTTCATGGAGCACAGAGATGCTCACTGTGTCCTGCCTGGCCATGGGGAATTCCTCAGGGCAGAAGGGAGGGGTATGTCTACCTTGGAGACTCCTCTGCTGCCAGACCTTGGGGTGGGTCCCTGAGTCCTGAATCCAGGCAGGAGTCACTCGGCTCTCCCCAACACCACCACTGTTTTAATGCTGCAAACCCGCAGCAGAGTCACTGCCATCATGGCATGGCTTGTCCAGGACCTGAATGTCCATGGAAAACTGGGTGCCACGGGCTTTTCCAGCTCCCACCCCTCTGTAGTATCAGAGAAATGAGAGCAGAGGGGCTGAGCAAGCCCGGGATGTTCCCGCACAGTGCTGGATGCCAGACCTTTCCCAGGAGTTTGTTGGCTGTTCCCAGCCCAGCTCTGCTCTTGTATCCCACTTTTTACTGCACACAGAAAGATTTGCAGCCTCAGTGCTCAATACATTTCTGCTTTTAACTGAATTATACTTGATTCAGGCCTTAATTCAGCCTCTGGGCACTTTATAAGCCAGGAGGGGTTTATTTAGCAGTAAATGTCCAAAGGACGAGGCCGTGTCTGGCACCAGCACATGGATGACACTCCGTGGGAGACTCTGCCATGGTGGGCATGGTTAGTGCCTGCAGGCACGTCTCTCTGGGGGGAATCTCCCTTTTCCAGAGGTATATTCCCAGCAGGAGACAGCGCTTGGAAGAGGATGGCACAGCCTTGGCTGCTTCCCACAGCAACATCCCTGCTGAGAGGCTGACACCGAGGTTAGAAACCTCCCCATTCCAATTAAATCCCTGCTACACTGAATGCAGAAATCAATAAAGTGCTTACGCCTCCCGTGAGCCAGCCAGGAATCTCCGTGGCCTCCGGGATGGAGGGAAGGGGCTGGAATGGGTTGGTTTGTCATTTCCAAAGCGCCTGGAGTGGGGTTGTCACCTTTGCTTTGCTCTCCATCCCCCCTGAGGCCGGGGGGCTGCCTGGGGAGGGGGTGAGGGTGGAGACACCCCAGCAGGGGAGGAGGTGGCAGGTTTGCAGCGTGGCTGGGGGTGTGAGGACACACTTTGGAGCTGAGCAGTGACCACAGTCCAGCTGGGTGGGTTTGGCCCCTTTCCAGGCAGTGGAGATGGGGGGCTGTTAAGGGTCTCCTCAAATTGGGGGCTAGTCCAGGTCTTGAGAGCTGTGCTGGCAGGGGAGGTTCTACCTGTCACCTCTCCCCTCCATCTCAAAAAATAAACCTGACTTGAGCTGCTCTTTGGGCCAGCACCTTGCAGAGGGCTGGGGTCTATTTCTGGGGGTCTTTCATCATCTCCTTGCAGCTCTTACAGCCCTCAGCAGTGCCCTGAGCCCAGCCCAGCTCTCCCCTCTTCACCACCTCAGCCTCATGAGGAGGGAGTTGCTGGCAGAGCAACGCTGTGGCAAAATTCAGTCCTGTTTCTGACTTGCCAACCATCCCAAATGTTGTCTCAGGGACCCTCTGGAGCAGGCAGGAATGACTCTGAGGGTGTCACCCACACAGGTCTGTCACAGAGTGTCAGTGTGCAGGTTATTTCTCAGCTACTTTTCCCCCTGGTCCTGCTTCTGATTCTTGCTCACCTTGGCATCACCTTGGCATAGAATGGTCCTGTCTGGCCAAATCCCCGGCTCAGAGCAGGGCCTGTGCTCGCTGTCACTCACTTGCCACCCTTCACTGTGGCACTGCCAGGGGGAATTGGCATCAGTTCCCTGCCAGAAACAGCAGCTTTAACCTTTCACAAGGGGAATTATTTTAAACTGACTTGCACAAGCTCTGGGTCCAAGGGAAGGGACCCCCAAGCCTCCATCCCTGTCTGGGAATGATTTCCTCTCCGTGGACTTTTCCAATGACTCTTGGCTTGTTGCTTTGGTGGCCACATCATCAGGTAGGGCTGGGGACACAGAGCTGGTGGTGATGCTGCCACTACCTCCGTGTGACCTTGGGAAAACCACTCCATACCCTCATTCCCTTGTTCCTCCTGTGAAAAACAGGGACAGTGCAAGTTTGCTGCCCCGCCAGGGTGTGGGGAGAGCTCAGCATGGCCCTTGGCAAAGGAGGCCCGGAGAGAGGAGGCAGCAGGGCTGTGTGGGCCAACAGCAAGGTCACACAGGTCCATCAGAGCTCCTGTCTGAGCCTCCTGCCCTCCCCCCATGCCATACCCATGAGACAGGGCAGCTCCCCGTGCCCGCAGAGCTGCCCAGCCCATGGCATGGCACGGACACTTTGGGGCACTGCCGGGAGCAGGAGATGGTTATGGACAGGGACACAACTCCGTGTTTACTCCCAGTTGTGGGCTGAGGTGATTCAAGGATAAGGAAGAGCAGGGAAGTGGCCTAGTTTACAGGAAATCAGAGGGCTGTCACAATTGCAGACGCCTCCATTGTGCCGCGGTGTTTTCCTCCTCGCTCCCTCCTCTTGGGAATGTTTCATTAATCTCCCCGGATCTGTCAGCTGGGAAACGGCAACTTCAGAGCCCGATGTCTGGCCAAGGATGGATGTCAGAGCTGAAGGCATTCGGGGTGGGGGGAGGCTGCAGCAGCCCCAGCGAGGCTGAATGCAACTCCAGCAACTCCCTGGGCTGGCTTGGGCAGAGGAATTTCCACTCCCTGGAGCTCTGCATCCCTAATAGTCACCCTCAGCCTCCTGGAATGCAAGATATCCTGGCAATCAGCGCTTTGCAAACCAAAGCAGCTGTTCCACCAACATCTTGCAGCCAGCAAAGGAGACAACCCTTGGCTGCCTGCACAGAGCTGGGGAGGGTGACTGGTTTGGACTGGCGAGCACCACCAGCACTGCCCAGTTTATACCCACATGGTGTGCTGGGGTCAAGGCTCAGCCTGGCCCATGCAGGGAGGAGTGGACCTGAGCGTGTCCTGCTCGCTCCTAAATTAGGTCCAGCTCACGGGGCCCTTTGCCTTCCCCAAAGATCCCCCACTTTAGGACCTGCTCAGCCTGGAGGGGCCTGGTTTTCAGTGGCCGGAATGTTCTGTGCCCCCAGAGAGGGGTCTCCTCTGGGGTCGTGGTGGTCCCTCCGGGGTCGTGGGGCCCCGGACAGCCGGGGGGGGGCCGGG
>VXBX01006890.1:0-46614 GCA_013400415.1 Scytalopus superciliaris
CCCTTCCTGTTGTTTGACAAGTTCAAGAAAGAAACCCGTGGATTTAAGGCTTGTGTCCTTTTCTGCTGCACTGCAATGGTGACCTTGGAGAGGCAGGAGGAGGAGAGGGAAGAGTTTACAAGAGGAGTGGATCTTTACTATTGGACTTGGTTTAAGGTTGGTTAGGTTGGTTGGGTTTAAGTCTCCCCTTAGGAGGCCTGCACAGCAGCAGTACTAAGCTACAGCTCCTTTACCTCCTTGAGCTGAATACTAGCTCATTCTATTTTCTTTTATAAGCACAAGGCACTCTGCAAAGAGTTGGTTGATTCTTACCTACCCATTAACCAACTATCCATACCTATTATGTCACTGCTGGCATTTGCTGTAGGACTTTCTGACCTGATTTGAGCATGGACAGGAAGAAAAGCAAAGCATTATCACTATGCCATATTAAGACTAGAACTGTCCCAAACCTGTCAGTGTTTAAGAGGCGTTTGGACTATGCCTTTAATAACCTGCTTTAGCAGTGAGCCCTGGAGTGCTCAGGCAGTTGGCCTAGATGATCACTGTAGGTCCTTTCCAACTAAAAATATTCTATTTTCTATTTTTCTATTCTATTTTCTAAAGCTGTGAATCACCCAGCAGAGAGGGCAGTTATACTTGATTGGTTCACAGGATTAGAAGGCACTTGATCTGCTGCAATTGTTAGGGAAGACTGCAGAATTTTGTCATCAGTGTAGTGATGGATTTCTGTTCAAAAAGAGTGGTGAAATCTATTAAAAGGCAGTGATGAAATCTTCAAAAACTGGTGATGCTCACCTGTCCAGGCACTAGCAATACTTCTAACTTTAAACCATGCAAAATATTTTAAAGAAACCAGTGGCGAACAGGAAGAGCCCCATATTTTAAATCCGATTTTTAAATTAATCTTATGATGCTGTGAAGTCTGACTCATGATTGTTGAACACTCAGCCTGTGCTACTCTGTAAAAAGCAGCCTTATTTTGAAAGAAATGCTGTAGAAGGGCTGCAGAAGAGGGGAAGAAGCCCCAACATCCTCACCTTGAAGCCAGTCAAGACTTCCAGGCTCTTGCAGAATCTTCAGTGAACGTGATTTGTTTTCTCTTTATATTCTTTTAGCACTGTAGAGTAAACATAACAATCTTCTGCAAAACAAATAGAACATAATCTGCCATTTTTCTCCTGGCCATTTTGAAATAGTCTGCCCAAATAGCCAAAGAATGGCATGCAGGCAGTTTGTGATATCATTTTGCATGAAGGGATTTCAAAAGGCTTCCCCAAAAGCTACCTACAAGTTATTAGCTCACATTTGGGAACCATCTGCCTAGTGGCTTTTTAAAATAATGCTATAAGCACACAGGCTAAAAGCAAGGAATATCTTACAAAAGCATATTTTACAGAAAGAAAAAAAAAAAGAAAAAGAAAATAGAAAAAAAGAAGAGGCAAATCCCTAAATAATTGAGAGAAAGACCAGACATTGTAAGTAGGATTTTCTGAAGCTGTAAGGCTTCATCTACATAGAAACACTGTAAACACTTGGGAAGCATCATGTGAATGGGAAAAAAAAAAGGTGGAAAAGCTAGTGCTTAATTACAATGACTTGGTATGGAGCACGCTCCTTTGTGAATAATCACACTTGGAATAAAGGTAGACCTGACTCATTTGCAACTGAGTCCACTTCAGAATACTAAAACCAATTTAATCTTTAGGATTTTAAAGGGGAATGACTGGAGGGAGTGACCAGAATAAACATGGGTTTTTCCTAGGTAGATAATCCCCATTTTTAAAAGTCATCTCAGAAGTCAGGGAAGACACTGAAGTCATTGCAAACAGACATGCCATCTCTGTAACTTGTCGTACACAGAGAGCACAATTCAACAAGGTACTGAGTAATATATCTTTGGGTGCCACTTTCCTTTTGCCACCTGAGGGTGTTGAGGGCCATTGGTGTCACCCATGATGAAGTACAGATGGCACTGAGAGTGACCCGTGCTGCTCAGCATGCAGTTGGACTCCATGATCTCTGAGGTCCTTTCCAACCCCATTGATTCTGTGATTCTGTTGTACCACAACTGGTATGAAATTTCAGAGGTGTTGAACAAAGAGTTAGTTAATCCTATGAGGTATTAAAAGAACTTTACCACTATTAGTTGCGGAACACTAACCCTTGTTATCAATTCAGACTGGGATGAACAGCAGTCCTGGGGAGAAGGGCTTGGGGGTGCTGGTGGGTGAGAGGCTGGACATGGCCCATCCCAGAGACCCCCTGTGTGCTGGGGCTGCATCCAAAGCAGCGTGGGCAGCAGGGCAGGGCGGGATTCTGCCCCTCTGCCCCCTCTGGGGAGACCCCCCTGCAGAGCTGCCTCCAGCCCTGGGGTCCCAGCACAGGAAGGCCATGGAGCTGTGGGAGCCACTCCAGAGCAGGGACACCAAGGGGATCAGAGGGATGAAGCAGCTCTGCTGGGAGGAAAGGCTGGCAGAGTTGGGATTGTTCAGCCTGGAGAAGAGAAGGCTTTGGGGTGACCTCACTGTGGCCTTGCAGTGCCTGAAAGGAGCCCACAAGGAAGATGGAGTGAGACTATTTCCAAGTGCCTGGAGTGACAGGACAAGGGGAATGGCTTCAAACTGGCAGAGAGCAGGGTTAGATTGGATATTGGGAAGAAATTGTTCCCTGTGAGGGTGGGGAGGCCCTGGCACAGGTTGCCCAGAGAAGTTGTGGCTGCCCCATCCCTTTTGTGGAAAAAACTTCTTCCTTTTCCTGGACTTTTTTGGGTTTTTTTGCTCAGTGAACAAAAAGTGCCAGTTTATCTGATTTACCATGCTCTGTATAGCATATATTTTGACTAGATTCTTCTTATTTGTATCTTTTGTAAGGCAAATAATCCAGTCTTTCCAACAACTTTCAGTATGACAGTTTGTCAAGACCCTGGATCATTCCCACATCTCCTGTAAGCCTTCTCATCTGTTTTGAGCTTGAGGACTTCAAGCTGGATCCCAAAACGGGCTGATGCACTGCTTAATGTAAATACGACATTTTCAGCTTCACTCTCTTTTCCACATGCATCCCGTCACCTTTGAGGCTTTGACTGCACCTTGCGCAGTGAACACATCCCTTCACTTTGCAGGTAATGAAAATCACTCGTGGTCTTGCACATTTGGAATTAGAGCACCGACCCAAAGTGGTGGCAGCCCGGTCTCTTGAATATTCACTGTACTAAGTGTCAGGCTGATTCAGATTTAAATTTGGCTAGCTTTTTTCTAAACAGCACAGCTATAAATACCTGGAGATCCTCAAACCCTTGTTCAAGACATATCCAGGCATTTAGGTCTTTATAGATTTTTTTCTTACAGATCATGCAGCTGCAAGTTTTACTGGCCAGTTTGCTCTGTGTTAGTCCAGCTTTCCCCCCTTTCTCTGAAGGTAATTCCTTTTATCCCAGCTGCTGTAAGTAAATTGAGATTGTCCAAGGCCAGGCTGGATGGGGCTCAGAGCAACCTGGTCTAGTGGAAGGTGTCACCTGCAGGGGGGTTGGAATGAGATAATCTTTAATGTCCCTTCCAGCCCATTTTGGGACCCATTCTATGATTCTGTGAAGTGACTGATACATTCACTGCCCTTTGACCATGAACAAGGAGGTTACGACCTGCTTGGTCTTGTTCTTTCTGTGGGTTGTAGAAGGCTAAGTTAGGATCTGAGTGCTTTAACACAGTGAATGATTTAGGACTTCACAGGGCACTGACTGTGTCCCTTACTCATTCTGAGAGCAGTAATCTTATTTCTGAGTTGTTCAGTTCTTGCAGTGAAAGTGACACTGTGGGCCTTGGTGGTGGGACCCTACTGAAACATTTTTTCTCCTTTTTAATTTGTGAATGGCCTGGTTCTTTGTACAACCAAAGCTGTTAGCAAGACTGCCTTATCAAGCTGTCCTGCTGGTTCTGACAGCCTCCATGAGTCAGAGCGACACCTCCTACGGGATCTCACAGCACCTGTGGAAGTCACACACTGTCAGACTCAACATTGCTTTGCCAGCCTCAATTTGCCTTTGCTGACAGGCAAAGCTGACCAGATGCTACGTTATGTTAAGGGAGTCGGGATCGTTTCAGTAAACCCTGTGGTCTTCTGATGTGAAGCTTCTCCTGGTCTACACTCCTGGTTCACAGGCAAAAAGTCTGCGCTCACAGAGCCCGTGCAGAAGCAGGAACAGAGGAAAAAGATGCCTCCTGATTGCTCTCAGTGCTGAAAGTATCAAGGCTGATGTAATTCAGCTGCATGCATGGAGGTGAAGGAGCTAATCCAGCCCTTACCACAGCAGTCAAAGGGTGCAGTTTAGGCAACTGCCCAGTGTCTGTCTTAAAAGCAATAGTCACAGTCCCAGTGCAGTGGAAGACACTTGGCATTGTGTCACTGACTTCACAGGGGTCAGAGCTGAGCTCAGTGCTCAGTTTAGACATTTTGGACAGCACAGTTCAAGGGGAGGATGCTAGTCTCTGCCAATAACTTAAAACTGAATCCATTTGCCACAGCATTAAGTAGTTTCTTAGGAAATTTTGTTAGACTCTTCAGTATCAACACTGGATTTCAGACATATATTTGCTGAATTATTCTTTTGATAAAACCCCTTAATAAGCAAGTCTGCTTTCCATCTGGTGCTGATCTTACTTAAAATATAGTGAGATTGGCAACTAATTAATTTATGGACAGAATAAGTATGAAAGTTGCCTAAATCAGTTAATACTAGAAAGTACAAAACTTGTTCTTTGAACCTTTGAAACTGTGAACCTTTCCTCTTAGGAGAGAAAATACTTGTAAGATGGAGAAATACCTGACACACTTCTTAAGCAGAAATATCAAGTAGTGATGACTGGGTTTTGCAGATTCCTTTGCTATTAATTCCTGTTCCAAATATAGTACTACTCTTAAAACTGGTGACACTTCATGTTCAAGGGAGAATTCTTGCTCTTTAATGATGCTGTTTTATTTTTAAGGCTTTAATCTTGCATCAATAATTTTAAGTGCTTTCCAGTGATGCACTGAGCGAGAAACTAACATCCTTCTTTGTTGTTTTCAGTACCAGATGATATTTATATCCAATGGCAGACATTCATTTGCCATGAAGATGAAGTTACAGGGAATACAGTATAGAGATGTTAAGTGATGTGATCATTTTTCCCCGGAAATTGTAGTAATTATGCATATGTTAGTATTTAGTTTACCTTCTAGGTCCCAACTCCTCCTTCTGAATCACTAAAAGAAAATTATGATAGCTTGAGGTTTTTTAATTCATATTAAAAATCTAGTTTAAAATGAGTATGGGAAATCCTCCAGCAGATAAGGATGAAACTTCCCAGGCACAGGATTAAAATAGGGTGAGTTCAGAAGAGAACAGTACACACACGGCTTTATGGCTTAACAGTGACAAAAGGATATAAATATATAAACAAGAGGATGGGATTGACACACACCAGCAGTTGTAGAATCAGAGCTTCCCATACCGATCAGGACAAGGAAGGCTGTTGATGTCCCAGGTTATCACAGATGGACGAAACTTCCTTAAGGCTCAATGCAATGAGAAAAAACCTGTGGGCTGCTCTATTTGATAGCCAGTTGACCAAAGGCCTTTACAACCCACATTACAGTTCACCACAGACTGTATCCCCATGCAGTAATCTCTATTTTCCTTTCTCCATAAACTCCAACCATATGATTTTTCATGTGACATGAGAGGAGGACAGGGCACCTCAGCAGTGTGTATCAACATTAGACACTCAGGTTCAAGTTCCTCATCCGAAAGCTGCCAACTTGGGATAGGAAATGGCCCTTTAAAATTCAAAGGGATTGTCTGCTAAAGGTTGTATTTCTACTATTGCACTCTTGTTTTTTTTCTCCCCCAAGCAATTCCATCCAGTGCCTAACTCAAAGAATAGTGTAGGCCAAGCTTCATTCAGCGTCCTGGCTCCTGCATCTGGGAATGTCGCAAGACACAGAAATCCTGCTTTTTAATTTCTCTGTTGTGATCTTCTGCTGTACATTTGCTGGTGGTCACTGTTACCTTGTGAAGTCACATTGAGTGAGACCGTTCTTTGCATTTAGTTAGCAACATGCTTAGGCTGGTCAAGAAGATTGCACAGTTACCATCCAGGACGTGGTCTTTTAGCCTACAGTGCAGTTGTGACCCAACAGCTACATGCAGCTGTCCCAAAGGTGTTCCAAGTTTCTCCAGCTGGTTGGAACTCCCAGTTACTGTCTGCTAGAGGTGATAAAGAGCCCATCTCCCATGACTGAGGAAACCTTTCCCAGAGAACTCTCAATTCAGTCAGGAGGATTTCCATGGAAAATGTATCTTCTGAGGACCTAGCATCCTCCAAAGAAAACAGTTCATGGAGAAAGTCCCTTGCTTTTCTCTATCCTGTATTCCAGTTAACTATGAAAGTGACACCCCCCCCTCCCATCTTCCTTTCCTTGTGTTTGGAGGAGATGAGTGGAAGGAAGTGCAGAGACCAACCTCATGTGAATGGAAAGCTGATCCTTACAGGTGGTTTCCTGACTGTTCTGAGCAATTGCTTTCACAGAATCACAGAATTGTTAGGGTTGGAAGGGACCTCTGGAGATCATCCAGTCCAACCCCCTGCCAAGGCGGGGTCACCTGGGGCAGGGGACACAGGGATGCATCCAGATGGGGTTGGGATGGCTCCAGAGAGGGAGACTCCATGCCTTCCCTGGGCAGCTGTTCCAGTGCTCTGCCACCCTCTATGGAAAGAAGTTCTTCCTCACGTTGAGGTGAAATTCCTGTGTTTTATTTTATGGCAATTGCTCCTCATCCTGTCACTGGGCATGGCTTGAAACAGCCTGGCACCATCCTCCTGGCACCTGCCTGATATGTCCTTCCCTGGCCTTTTATGGCTTTCAGGTGATAAGACAGCTGAAAAGTAAGATATTTTAAGAGTTCCACTTAATTCGTATAGTCCACTTAGAACAGCTGCAGACCAAGACAGGTTCAGGACAAGAGACTGCAGCTCAGGACAAACATTACTCTAAAGGACTGCTGATAGACAGCTAAAACTTCTTTTACTCCATGGTACTGAGGAGCCTGTCTGTTGAACAGAAAGCTCACAGCAGGACACTGCTGCATTAATAAGATTTTCTCTGGCTGCTCCAATTCCCTATAGCTTTTTTTTTCTAATTTTTTTTTTCCCCGTAATGGTCTTTCAAACTGCAGCAGCATTTGTTGTCCTGAGGTGCTGACTCTGGTGGAAGAGATTTTAGTGGAAGGTTCTCCTGCAGTTTGCACAGGCTTCATTTCAGGTCACTAATCACATCCTTCTCAGGCTTTCCTCAGGCTCTTGCATTGATCACCCTCCAGCTTGGGGAATTGTCTGAGAGGAAGGACGTGACTGTTGTGTTGAGGTCTCATTTCTGGATCGAGGGTGGACTGAGGGAAGCTTCTGCCCTTTGGATTCAGGGAAGACCTGACATTTGAATGTGTCATGGATGTGCAAGCCTTCAGCCTTCCTTCTCTGTCATGCACATCTGCCCCCCTCCAGGCAGCCAGTTATGTTAGGAATGGACAAGAAGAGAGAGCAGAGGATGTGACGGGTGACTTGAGCTGGTGTCTGGGTGCTGAGCAGTGTCTCTGCTGGATTAGGCTTTTCCACCAGCAAAAGACTCATGGACTGTCCTGAGTCACCACCAGAAATCCATGTGAAAGACTTGAGGTGAGGTGACAAGATAGGAAGTCTACCCTGAGGCAAATCTGGAGACCAAAAAACATTAACAGAAATAAAGCATGCTTTATGTTTTTCAGTGTTACCTGTAGAGCAGATTTGACAGAGCAGAGAAGCAGGAGGCCAGTGGATCTAAAAGCTTGTGGTAAAGGGCTGGTTGACACCCTTTGATGTTTCCTTTGAAAGCTGGAATAGCACCATGAAGCATGACTGATCCTCCTGCTAAACTTACTCCAGATCCAAGCTGACTCCCATCTGCTGTCGCAGCAAAAAGGCAGGTTGCTTTGGCTGGGTACACACTAAGGTCCGTGGAGAGCTCATTGCTTCAGTACCTGTATGAGGGGAATCTTGCTGCTGAGTGGAATTCTCACACCTGGATTAGGATTTTATTCCCCTTTCCCCACATAAATGCCTTTTTTGGCAGGAGGTAGATATTCCATGGATGAGGCTTCTTTGACTCCTTCCAGTGGAGTTAATTTCTCAAAGTGACAGGGCAAAAAAGGAGAAAACATTACTTTCTAGCCTGAGATTGACTGGTTATTTTCTGGTAGGAATATTTTTTTGAAAGCTGATATGGTGTCCAGTTGCTGATTTAAGTACACCCCCTCTAGCCTAGGGAATATTTGCTTGTTTATTTAAAGAGTGAACATTCAGTGGTCTTGGCTTCTGACTGCTTAGAAATAGCCCTCAGGAAGGTGGAAATGAAAGTTCAGATACAGGCAAGGGAGAGAATTGATTCTTGAGCCAGGGGCTCTTAACAGTCAACTAGGACATAAGAAAAAATCAATGCACTTCCTCTGATCTCCCCAATTTCTGGGATGTGGTAGAAATGAGATTCCTAACTAGTGATGTTACCTCAGGATTTAAACAGAGGACAGAGTCTAGGCACTTGGGAAACTGAGTCCTTTAGGAAGCAGGAGTGCAGGATTCTACAGCAGAGGACCGAGCAGAGATTTCGATGTTCTGCATTTTGGATGACTGTAGCTATATGTGCAACTAGTGAGGATTTAAACATCTAATTCCCTTGTGACCTGGCCTTCCCAGCCCACATCAAGTAACTGTGGTTTGGCCTAAGCATTGATGCTCTATGTCTGTGTGGCATCAAGGACCATATCCCTGAGGTGATAAAGTTAACTGAGAAATGTGTAAGGAACAGCTCTTTTACAGGGATTGAATTGCATTCACCTGCCTTAAAAGAGCCCTTTATCACCTCACAGGACGAGTCCTGTGGTTTTTCTAAAGGCTTGTGCAGTGTCAGTTTTCCATGCGACCGCCACTTGGACTTACATCCCGCGCCGTCACTAAGGCTATAAAAACAGGGAGAGCTGCAACCCTCACAACTGCTGAAGACAGGGACTGCAACAGTCAGAGGAGTTATGTGATAAATCAGTAAATGCTGTTGTGTCTCTCTGTTTTTAAGAGCGACCTGGAGCTCAGGCAGTAGCGGTGTTCTCCAGATGGCTTTTCCACGGCATCGTCTTCCGTAACACACCAGTGAGCCACGAGACTGAGACAGAAATTCCAGTGTGGGGAGGGTGTGAGTCATGAGATGGTGAGTGAAAGAAGCAGCAGGATAAAAATAACAGAGCACAGTATGATGCAGAATATTAATCTCTTACCCTGTGTTATCCTAGCTTGTATTACATATACTACTATGTTATACCGGAGATGCTCTGCTGCTCAAAACAGATCTCTCTGTGCTACTCCAAAAGATTATGGCTCAGGATGCCAGATTGCAGGGACTTCTAATACTTGTGCCTTTAAGTTGGCTGAAAATTCTTAATCAAGAAGTTCCTGCAGTAGAAAATATATAATCAAAGAGTATCAAAATACTGCATTCGTATTTTTTGGATTTTATATGCAAACATCAAGTTCATTTAATTTAACATCAACTGAAAAGAGTTATTTATTCAAACTTTAAATTATATCTCTTTTAAAGTCCCTTTTTTTTTTTCCCCCTCTCCCTGTTCCTTCAGGAGGAAAAAAGAAAGAAGGAGAGTATGAAAATACCATTAAAAACTGCCACAAAATTCAACTTAGATTCTAGCTACCATGAATCCATAGGGAAAAAAAAACCCCACAAGTAGGAAAAGTGGAACTGGTAAAATCAAAAGAAAAGCCAAGTATTTTACTTTGAGATGTGAATGTCTAATTTTCTACTCAAATCTGACACTCTGTCCTGGCTGAGGTTCATTCTGAGATCACTCACAACAAAATGAGGAGCCCTTCTAGGGAGCTCTGGTTGTCAGCTCAGCCAGTGTGAGGTACATAAGCCAGTCCCCTTGGCATCTCCTATAATCACTGGAGCAAGACTGTGATCTTCAGAGACCTACTGGGAGCTTAGAAAGCCTATTAGTTTGTTATTTTTCAATTCAGTCAGGAATCTGGGCATCATAAAGACAGCAGGAGCTTTTCCTTTAACTTCAAAGGGTGCCAGCTCTGGCACGGAAGCTTCACTGCAGATTAAGACATAGACAGCTCTTTTGATAGAGACTGTGCCTTTTTTATTTCAGAGTGGGGAGAAACGTTTCTTTTATTTCACACAGATTCCGTTCAAAATCTTTCCAAAGGATTTCACTTTGCTTTATTTTTTATTTTTATTTTTATTTTTTTTCATGTAAGTCACCTTTGGGCTTTGTCAAGACCCTGCAAAACTTTACAAAGGTGGGGCACTTGCAAACAAGTGACAGGGCAACCTCCTGAGACAGGCAGTGAGGTGGCTGTGTGGTCCCCACTCTGCAGGGCTCAGGGAGTGAGTGACCAATATTTGCAGGGCTCTCCCTCCTCTTTGCCCTTTCAGGGCTGCCTTAGGAAGGGAAGCATTTGCACACAGGCTGAGAAAAGACACTGTTCAGTCATGATCGATTTAAGGCGACTTGATTTAAGGCGGGTGTGAAGCAGTGTAGTTCAGGTGTGCATTTATGCTCAGAATACTCCTTGCTCCCTTTCAGACCCTGTTGAAACCAATTTCTTTCATCCCACTAAGTTGAAGCTACTTTGAAAAATCCCTTTTTTCCCTTCTTCTTTCTTTTCTATTTTGTCTTACAGAGGCTGCCTGGAAAGTTACTTGGGAATGACTTTTCTGTTTTTAACTACTGTTCTTAAGCAATCTTCTGTTATTTCTTACATTTATATTTCCATCTATTTAGCTTATTCTTGTATACCGAGTCTTTCTATTTTCCAATACGTAAAGAAAGAAACACTTAGTTTTGAAGTTCTACAAAAATGGAAGTCATTGTAATCAGGATTTGATGTCCTTGGAACACACTTTATTTACTATTCAATAGCCACTGTTTTTATTAGGACATTGTTTGAACGTAACTGTAAACCCAATAAGGTTCCAGGACTAATCTCCTGGGAGAGGATATTTATGGTCCATATTTTCAGAGAGGGAGATTGGAAGTAGAAAAAGGCTTAAGTATTTAGGCCTCGGTTCAGCCTCTGAAGTCAGGGGAAATCTGTGCCTTGCAAATAGTTATTTGACCAGTGGAAGTAGTCGGTGCCATGTGCAGATGCCCAGCTCGAAGGGGCAGTTGCATTCCGTGTGCTCATTCCAAGCAGAAACGTGGGCCTCAGATTGTGTATATTACTGCAGGGGAACTGACCTATTTTTCTGGAGAGATAAAAAAAAAAAAAAAGAAACTACCATAAAAATCTAATTTGCAAGGACTGTAGGAGTGGAAACAATGCTGTTTTTCTCTAGGATATTTGGTTATGCAAACAAACTGATGAGGGAGAAATTTCCAGCAGGAAAAAAGCACCAGTGGTCTTTGGTGTCATTCAATTAATAGTGATGAAAAGAAAGTGAAATAATGGTGCATCTTTATAGAATTACAGAATTGTAGAATGCCCTGCATTGAAAGGGCATAAAGATCATATAGTTCCAAACCCCCTGCCATGGGCAGGGACATATTCCACTACTTGGTTCTAAGCCATAGTTATGTACCCAGTGTGGAGCCTAATACTTTTCTCTCAACATTTACTACAGCTTCTTTCATTACAGTCTGATTGTTTTCCTCCTGCAGATCCTGACCATTAGGAAGACACTACTGCAGAGTC
Source organism: Scytalopus superciliaris (assembly GCA_013400415.1). Lineage (NCBI taxonomy): Eukaryota > Metazoa > Chordata > Aves > Passeriformes > Rhinocryptidae > Scytalopus > Scytalopus superciliaris. The sequence continues at coordinate 11,781 of VXBX01006890.1, forward strand.
TGAAACCAAAGCCATCTATTCCTTGTTCTCAAGAAACCTTGGGTTAGAAGTTGCTGAAAATTTTCCTTCTGGATAGATAACTGTGATGTCCCCACCAAGCACACGTTCTCAGTGAGTCGGATTTCTTCACTTGGAATGTTGAAACACTGTCCTGCTTGGAGGTTTCCCTCATAGAGGAATTGTTCAGCCCCACAAAAGGAGTGATAAAAATTAGAATGCTTTGGATTCACTCCTAGGCACAAGACTTTATTATTTGAGATTTTGTTTGGAAATAAATGAGTTCTTGTCATAGAACGGGCATCTTCTGCCATGGTTCTTACATATCAAAGTTTCTCATCGTTCTGGAAGAAGATTCAAGTGTTTGTTTTCTTTCTTTTATTGGCATTCATCTTTGTTTATTTATATATTTTGTATTCTTGAGATGTGCTTCATCTCTGGAGTTTGTATTTCTACTTTTAGCGTAAAAATGCTGTACATACAAGTCTAGAATGCATCTGAGGATTAGTCTAATTTTTCATGTGACTTTGACTTGAACATTTTTCTGTTTCTGTTTATATGGCTATTTCAAATATGTGCATTACCTGTATTCTTTATGCCTTTTCCCCATCTATAACTCAATAAAATAATGTCTCTATTCTGCAGAACCATATCATGTGTGTAACAGTGACAACAGTTTTTGAATAATAATGACTGATAACTGTAGATGTGTTAATCTGTATCTATATTTATATCTATATCTGATCTATATGTATCTGTCACAGCCTGAAGTTCTTCTGAGGTGGGATTTGAGGTGGGTGAAAAGTGGTAAGCTCAGCTCAGAAATAATTCTCCTTAAGGCTACCTGGACTTGAAAAGTAGATTTTCCTGTTCCATAAAGGTTTATGTTCTTTATTTTGGTTCTCACCGTGGCTAAGTTTAGAACTGGTGTTGCATGAGTCCATGGAGGGTTCAATGAAATGAGTCAACCCACTTCATCAGACTGCACGTGTCTTTTATGTCAGTACAGCTCAGGGATAAATAAATGACTGCAAGAAGTCCTTTGTCATAGAATATGCAAATGACTAAGGAGTCCTGGAGTAACCTTCCAGAGCTCTCAGTCATTATTGGATTCGAAAAGAATATACTGCAAGATATCTGCCACTGTCCTGGAACAACAAAGGCCTGGGTTATGGTTGGATGGACTGGCCTGAGTTTTCTTGGTGAGAGTGGGTATATTAGGGGAATTCCAAGCATATGACCCTCATTGGAAGATAGAAATGCTACCTTGGACACAGTACCCAAAATTTCTCTTCATGGAGGCAGAGCACAGACAAAAGCCTTCTGGTGAATGAATGTTCTGGGGATGAGCCTGGTGAGCACCAAAGCAGCAGGTCTATAAGATAGAGATTATTTTGCTCCACCATTTGAAGTTAGAACAAAATAGAAGGCTCTGAGAAGTTTGTGTGATGTCAGTTCTTCCCTGTGCTACTCTTTGAACTTAATGCTGTAGGACCTGGCTCTGCCTTTAAAAAGTCTTTAAGGCAGATTCTCAGCTGGCATGAACTAGCCTAATTTCCTTGACATTAGCGCAGCTCTTCTGATTTTTACCCACTGAAAACCTGAGAGCTTAGCTGCATTTAAATGAAACTTATTTATATGAAGTACAACCTTTTTAAAGGGATTTTTTTTTCTTTTTTTTAATCCTCTCTGCTAAGGAAAAGAGTAACATAACCTGGCAGATCTGTGGGTTGATGGAAGTCTTAGGCCCTTAATTGGAGGACCCTCATCCTTGTCATGTGGTTCTTTACAACTCCCTTGATTGTCTGTGCTTGTTTTTGCTGGATAGATCAAGTGAGGTGCTCAGCTCTGTGCTGAAGTACAGTCTTAGCTGACATGAGCAGATGCACAAATGGATGTGGGACTGAGGCTTTAATGAGGAGATTTTTGAGTCTCTGGAACAGGCTTTGATCTTAGAGTGAACTTATCAAAATTCTGAGCGCTCCAAGCATTCATGGACATTAAAGTCCCTCAGAGCAAGGACATGAAACTGTTCAATGTCTCTTCTGCTTTGGGATGACTTAGCTTTTTTTGGCATATTTGTTAGAAGACGTTCACTGCCAGGAGAAATTTGAGGCTGTTGTACAATACCAGCTTTTTACTGCTGTAATATCCCTTTGGGTCTCAAAAGTTTAGTGAAGTCAGTGGGAAATTTTCTGTCATGCTCAATGTGTTGGGAACATATCCTTGCTGCAAGTAAGACTCCACCAAGTACAGTTATTTACAACACAGTCAAAGAGGGGAAGACATTTCTCATACTTGCCCATTTAATGCTGTTTGCCAAGCCTCTGTTCAGGATTTTAAATCCTATAAATTGCAAAGTTTAAATATAATGAAGTCTAAACCCATTCAGTCTGCTCCTTGGTGGGATTTTTAGCCCAGGGGAAGGGCAACAGGACCTTCTGAGGATTGTGAGAGATGACAGTGGTCATGATGACAGATGACTAGTCTGGCTTACCCACACCAAGACTTACCTTCATCACTCAGCTATTGACTGCAGTTGTATTTTCACATGTACCCTAAAATGACAGCTTCTGACTCCTCTCACATGTTGGAGGTATAGTATACACATGTAGGCATCTCCAATCAGAAACAAGATATATTCCTGTAAACAAACAGCTGGGGCTTGGCTTATAATTAGGGTTTCTATTTATAGACATCTTTCATTTAGGTGAACTACTGCTTCTGTTTTGCCAGAAGCATGTTTATTAATTTCTCTCTAGCTTCTTCTTGTCATTATTGGAGGATAGGAAGCAAATTTTTTACCTCCTGGAGAAACTTGTTTGTTTTAACAATTTGCTCTTATTACATATGGCAAATGACCTTTCTTTCTCTTCCCTTTTTCAGTCTATTATTCTGATAAATGCTGCCAGGACAGTTGTGGCTTACATTGTCCACTGTTCTCTGTTCTCACAACCCAAAGACAATGCTTCTCTTTATAATTCAGTTTCTACTGTAACTTGTGCAGAATTCAGACAAATGCAGGGAACTGCAACATATGCACAGTAAAAAAAGCCCCAGGACTTTGTGTTCTTGTTATGCTCAAGCCAGCACAGCACAGCCTGGATAGAAATCCTGAAAAAGAATAAGGTGTCCCAGAGTGCAGCCCTCACTTCAGGAAGTTCCCTAAAATTGATTGTTTTGGGCCAGGAGGATACATGCTGATTCTAGCATTTCTCCTTAAGAATCTGCTGTAGGATGAGTAGATTTTGGTTTGCTCCAGTACAGAATTTCTTGTTTGAGGAAGAAACTGGCAGGGGGATTCAAGCAAAGGACAGCAACAAAAATGATAACAATTTGAAGAATTATAATCTTAGTTATGTGGGCTGCTCTGCTAAGAGTACTGTACCTAGATGGATCAATATTTCCATGGTGGACCTGAAAGCCTGCAAAGTCACATGCCAGGATCAAAGCACATAGATAGATCAACAGGATTTACTCATTCTTTGAGAACTGGGAGCTTCTGAGGATGATTTTCACGTTGGGCTGGAATGAAAAGCTAAACCGGCAAATACTCTCGTGTTTAAAAAGCTTGAATTTCAGACTAGGTTAATCAAATTACATTGATTGCATCTATCAGCTGGCAATTTACAATAAAAAATAAATTTGGATGGGAATACCTTCAACCTGAGAAGGGGACTTTGCCTAGAAGTTGACTTTGTCCCTAACCAGCTCCTAGCCTTGTGCTTGGGCTTTGTGCCTGTAATTACAGGGAAAAATGGTCCAAGGCAGGCAGGAAACACAGCAGAAAGATCGAATAATAAGAAAGGTGAGGGACTGAAATCCACAGAGGTGAACGTGGTGCAAAGAGCTTAATCACAGGATCCAGTTCCACACCCTCGTGAGTGTGTTTGCAGCACAGAGACCTCGCAGAGCACGTGCCTGAATCGGCTGCCAACCCTCTCCGGAGCGCTGGGTTCATTCATTATTATTGCTGGGTTTTTAGGAGGCAAGATGAGCAAAATCAACATCAATCTCCAACAGATGGGACGGGAGGAGGGCAGCTGCAGGCATACGGTGCGCTGCATAAGGCATGCGAGCGCACGTGGAATCCTCTGCCCCCAGAGCTCTGGCATTTCCGTTACACGGGCAGGCAGGAAAATACAATTATCCGAATTAACTGCCCGCAAATCCCTTTGCTTTGTGCTGCCCAGTCGGGAAAAACAGGGGGACGCCGAGTACACGGTGGAAAAGCACATCACTGCCTACGTGAGAGGAGCGAGGGCATTCCTGTGAGCCACCTGCCTCTTCCTTTTTGTTCTGGGCATCTCATTTTGGTTTTGTTTTACCTTGGAGGCTGGTAAACTGGATTACAGCAGCACAGGCATGCAGGAAATAAAATACAGCGGAAACATGTGTAAACAAGATTACTAGGCCAAAACAGTGCCTCTCAGCACATTAACTGCACTGGGGGATGTACAGCTGGGGCAGGGCTTGAGGCGTTTTTGCCTGGGTACAGCAGATGATGGTAAGAAATTACTAATGCTGTGCTCTGAGAGAGCTGCTTTCACCCCTGTTTATTGAGTGCAAGCAAGGTTAAGGGTGGGAAGGCAGCATAAAAGGGTTTGATTTGTTTGGGGTGTTTTTATTATTCTTTTCCTGCTGATGCAACCCCCTAGAAATCATGTTAGATTTCCACAGCTGTAAAAGGATCTCAGCTGTCATTTTGCTGTCTTTCGTACATGTACCCACATACACTTTCCAGCTTCGTGGCCCACAAGGATGGGACATTAGGAATTGCCTTAGGATGAAGAATCTGACAACGAGCAAACATATTTTATTGGAATACTTTTGGGTGGGTTCTTTGATGTTGATTTAAAATGCTTGAGGTTGTTGATGCAGCTCCTGTCAGCCCGGTCTGTCCTTAGTATACTCTGAAGAGCTCTCTTAGCATACTCTCAAGAGCTCTACACAAGGAAGGGGGCACAAGAGAGTGAAATTAGCTTGTGTTTTAAAAAAAACCAAAACCATAACCACATCATGACAAATCCAGCACCTTTCTGCTTGCTGGCAGAATCTCTGCTCCCTCCCACGCAGCCCCAGCTGGAGAGCCTTCACTTGCAGCAAAGCTACTCTGCTCCTGTCAATCCCTTTCCACTCACTGCTCCCTCTCCCCCCCCTTCAGAGGCAGCAGGAGCTGCCACAACAACCCTCTTTTCTGGCTCTGAGGGGCTTTCCCCACTTACGTAATTTGCAGAAGGCAAATGAAGGAAACATTTCTTTGATGCTAGAATGGGGTCAGGGTTATCTTCCTTGCTGCAGAATAAACAGGTTGAGTTTGCAGGGAGCATCCTTAATTTTCAGGATGCAGTCAAGTCTTCCACTCAGGCCCTCAACCTGTCTCACCCACAAAATCCAGGCAGAGGAGCTCTGTGCTCATGTGCTCCTGGGTTTAATAGTTCCTTTCAGGCTCGAGTTGAACGAAGTGTTTTGAGTCAGACTAAGTTAATGGGCTGTGGGGATGTGGGAGCTTTTTTGCATGGGACTGGCTAAAATCTGGTCTGCTTTGGGAGTGGAAGGATCAGTGCTGATGCAAACAGGTCATCCAGCAACACCTTCCACTACCCCAGGTTTCTCAGAGACCCACTTCCAGGGATGGGGCAGCCACAGCTTCTCTGGGCAAGATTACTGCAACTCTTTCAACTCTTTCAGCTCAGGCTGAAAGGCAAATAGGATGTAGAGCAAACCCTTTCCTATCTGATTGCAGAAAGAAGAGCCTTTGCTCAGAGGTACATTATGAGAATGATGTACTAGAAACCAAAACTCTCCCTTCAGAGCCTTCCCAATGCCATTCTCCATCTTGTGTTGTGCACACCTGGACCCCACTGGCACTGCCTGGCTACATAGGTGGAGAATTCCCAGGCTCAGCACCACACCCAGGGGAGCCCCAGGGTTTCTTTGGCTTTGCTTGAGTTTTCCATGCCTTTGGTGCTTAGTGTGACAAAAAAACAGCCTTATCCCTGCCTATATCTGTTATGCACAGAGAGAGGAAAGAGTAAAGATCTTTTATGTTGAGGAATATATTTTTCTCAGTAGTTTTTTCCAGTTTGCTTTGGCACTCCCAGGTCAGTCTCCTTTGGAAATCACCACAAATAAAGCCCATACTGAAAACCTTCTAAGTACAAACAACCATAAAGACAATGAGTCCAACAGTCCACAGCTGTCCAGACTTTTCTTCACTTAAAGGGGGGTTTGTTAGGAGAGGTTTGACATCTTCAGAGAAAAAGCTCTAATGGAAAATAACTTATTTAAGTTTATTTAAAGCATTTTCATACACCAGGATGCAGTTCTCAACATATACACCGAGGCAGCTTGTATCACTTACCTTTGATCACCTAACAGGGTTTTGGTGTGGAATATGAGCAAGAGCTGATGGGAAGAAGAAAGGGACAGGCAACAGTTAATGCTAATTTTTAAAACCAGCAATCCAGGTTAGTGCAGCCAAGTAAATGTGACAGCTAAAACTCTGGCTTCCCTGACTCTGCCTATACGAATTGCTGGTCAAACAAAATCTCTTGCCTTCCACTGAGATGAAGACTTACCCTATTACAGTGTCCTGAAGAACTCCGTGGTCAGCTTTGTCTTTCTCTGGATTTGTGCTGGTACAAATAAGAAGAAAAACTTCTCCTCACAACTTTATTCACAATATAAGGAAATTCTATGAATAAAGTCTGGCTAAGTATCTCCTGACTCACCCTCCAAAAAAATGAAGCTGAGGTCTAAAAGGGTCTTTACACTGTGGTTGTCTAGTGGAGAAATTGATAATTTTTATTATGGTTCTCATAGTTTGAGGGTAGGCACAAAGGAAAGTCGTCCTTTGGAGATCTATAGTCCAGGTAAAAGCAGAAACACATGAAACAGTATGGATGGGATATGGAATAACAATAAAATCTTTTGCCATAAATGAAGGCCAAGAAGATGCGATCTCTGATAAGCAGGTGAATCAGGTGAAAATGAGGTAAGAATATTCCCTTGTTCTCCCCTTGGACACAAGGACATGGCAGGTCTATTCTGAAGAAGATGCTTTGATTAAATGGAAACTATTTTCAGGCTACATGCCACTTCCCTTTCTCAGTATGGAAGTGAGCTAAAGATCCATCTTAGCAAATACATGCACCAAATTTCTAAAGAGGTGGGCTGCTAACAGCCTTATAAAGATGGTATGAAAGGCTTGGAGAAAGAAGGCTTATAGAAGGTTGTACAGTGGGGAAGAAAATAACAGGCAATGACTTTAAAAAGAAAAAAAAATGATCTGAAGTTCCAAAAATTCAGTGCAATGAACTGGGCTGTATCATGAGGGTCTCCCATAGAGAGTACAAAAGTGCCCCACCAGTGAATTTTAAAAATAGGCAAATCATGTTTAATACTGCAGCTCACAGATGATGTTACAGCACCAGTGAGATCCTTTCTCTCAGCTTTTTAACAATAATGTGAGCCTGTGGGTGCCTTGAAAGCCAGCAAACAGATGCTGAACCAGCCTTATCTTTTCCTGTTTGATACCAAAGGTGTAAACAGCTCTTATTAATTGTGCGTGCCAGGATTGTAGGATTACAGACCTCTTGGCTGGAGAGGGTCTCTGGGGGTCTGGAGTTCAGCCTCAAAGCAGGACTCCTGTCAATGCTAGAGGAGGTCAGCTGTAGCTGTTTCCACCCAAGCCTTGAAGATCAACAAGGACAGACTTTCAACTGCTTTACTCCAGGCCTGCAACTTCCTTGTGATGAAACACTCCTTGATGACCAGCCTGAACCTCCAAAAGTCTAAGTAAGTATGGGTTGAAGTGAAAATCATGCCACATTTCTGTTGCTTTAAGCTTTGTTCAATCCTATGGTTTAAGGCTGCTATTTCAAACCCTGTGGGAGTTTACAGTTTTCCACAGCATCACTCTCTCCCAAACTAATTTCCCACCACGCTGCCATAGTAATTACCTTTGTCAGGAGATGTTCTGAATCAGACAGCATTATGGTCCCTCTGCTTTGTGTCTCTGTTAGACACAGAACAATGTGTGCTGGAGAAGGGGAAAGAGGGAAAATTTCCACCAACCAGTATCCCCTGGCCAATGGATTCCACAGCCACTGATCCCAGTGAGTTTTAAAAAGCTGATGCTGACACAATGTTATCCTTCTTTCATAGAGTGAGTTGATTTTATCAGCTTTTTCCTTTCAGTAAAATGCCTGACTAAAGTGATATCTCTGAACTGGATTCTGCTGATAATATCTGAAGTGAAGAAGCCTTAGGATGTGCAGGAGATTTCCATCAATCTGTTGTCTCAAGTAGCCATGGCACTGAGAGCGGTTCTCATGAGGTTTCCTGAAAGAAATTGCGAAAAGCAGCTTCACTCAAGGGCCACTTTACCAGTGTAACCACTTTCTAAAAGAGTCTAGAAATAATGTAGACCTCAGCTCCACTCCAACATAAATTTCTGATTGTGAGGCACAGTGTGTGTGACTTAAAACATAAACACTTTGGCTTTCTCCTGATGTAGTTGATGTGTAATAGTAGTTTATGGATGGTGACTTTTTCCATCACTTTGGAAATTCCTAATTCTCAAATTCTTTTGCTTTGTTTTTTTTTAATTCTTTTCTCTTTGTATTTTGTTCAAAATTTAAAATGGAAGTAAAAATATTCAGTGAAAGGAATTGAAAATTTTGAAAGCTGAAACTGAAATATTTTATAAGCTAGCAATTTTTTTCCCTAACTCAAATGAGACAGAGTGCCATGAATAGAATATATATGAAATTATGGCCTCACCTGAATCATGCTATTTGTATTAAGTGTCACCGAAACCAGATGAGAAGGTGAAACAAAACTTTGGATGAAACGTATTCATTCACCTAAATCCTGTTATCCAGCAGAACACTGTTCTAATTTTTTCCACTATTTCTGCTCAAAATCGCAGGAAACATCTCCCATTTTCTGGGGAGTTAAAGGCTGAGAAAACTACAGTGATGTCAAGACATAAACGGAGAGTAAATGAAGTCTGGATTTATTGTGCTGTGAAAGACTATCTGGTCTGATGTGTGTGGTCAGCTTTCTGTGGCTCTCATCCAGGATTCCCACCAGCCTTTTGTAGGCTTTCCTCTGTCCTTGTATTCTCAAAGCACCTCCAGCAACTCATTAGAAGCCAGGGAAAAAAACGTCCTGCACTAAACGTGCTGATCTAACCCTGTGCTGGAAGAGTGATGTGGATATATGAAGAATAATCTGTGAGGAGAGTAATCTTATATCTCTGATCCTCATTCTGGGAAAAAAAATCATTCCCTTCCAGATATACCCTAAATTAGAGTGAATAAACAGCCCATATCTCAAAGTGTGTTTGTCAATGAAGCAGTACGAGAAAGCGAAGTAAAAAAAAAACAGCTGAAACTTGTGGCAGAGTTAAGAATAATGAATAGGATTAAAAAAAATGCCAGCCACACTGAGGTAACATCTCTGCTGTGCTTCACCCTGGTGTAACGGCCCTTGTGCTTGTTTCTCTGTTGCCAGAAAGCTTAACGAGGGTGAAGGTTTCTATCAGTACCTGAAACTTTATTTTGTTATCTCAGATACCACAGAACATAACTCAGGGGGTAATAAATTTTTATTTCAATAGCATTGATCCAGTTTGGACCTCATGTTAATTTGAGCTCTAGCAAGTCAGAAGAATTCCCTTGATCACAAAATAAGGCACAGAAATTCCTTTACTATATATAAGTTAAGATAAAATTGTCGGATTGCATCTCATCCCCTTATGTAGTTTAAGGTTAAAACAGACTGAGACCAGGACAGCGCTCTGATAGTGAACAATATTTGTGCAGGCCCTCCCATAAAAAGCTCCAGATTTCCCAAAAATCTACTCTTTGAGCTTTTGTAAATTTGTTAAGATTTTCTGCCCTAATCCTTTTTAATGTCCTTCAAAATATTTATTTATTTTTCTATTGATTGTAATTATTTATCCCTCTAAAAATGTAACGAAAACATTTGCATTTGTTGCCATATTATTGTATCCCATGAAGTTTCCCTGTCTCTGTGGATTTATTTATTCACTGTATTTCATACTTAGATGTTTAAGAAAATAATCTTTCTATCCATGGCTGTGAGACTTTGAATGGTTGTGGTTTCCTACCAATATCTGGTGGTCAAAATGCCCCAAAAACAATTACTTTTTTTTCACACATGATTAAATTTAGATTGTTCTCCACCCTAGTATTTATCTGACAGTAAAATCAGTGTGAAACACCCCAGAGTTGCACTCAGTCTAAGTGCAAAGAAATGCACAAAGTAAGGACCAATGGAAGAACTTCTCCCTTCTCTTTATTTGTCATTCTTAGAGAAGTTTAAGCTCTGGTCTTCAGATAAGCTCAGTTCACGTGAGGTGAGTGGGAGCAGATTCCAGGCCAAAGAGATTGAACCGATCACCACATGAAGAAAACTTGACCTGACAAACTCAAAATCTGCCCCCACATTAGCTGCAGGATCAGTGACCTCAGTGGCTCTTTCCCCTTTCTCTCCGGTGATTTGCTTCATGCACCATGAAATGTGCATTACTTTGACAGCCAGCAGAGCACTAAAAGATGGAAAACAAATATTCAGAATGTAAAGTCCTTGTCTCACCGGGTCGATCTGGAAAAGTTTTGTCCTATATGTGGTCTTTAAACTCAAACCCCATGAATTATTTCAAGAAGTTTCTGTGAGAAAAAATAGAGGAGATGTGTTGTGTGTTCAATCCCTGTATGGGCCATTCACTTAAGAGTTGGACTTGATGGTCTCTGTGGGTCCCTTCCAACTCAGAATATTCTGTGAAATCTGTGATTTCTTTCCTTTCCCTCTTGTCCTCTTTCCTTTGTTCACAGAACACTCTTCACCAGAAATCAGAAGCTTCAAACAGCTCAGAGCAGTCGGTGTTGGCAGCAGAAACTTTGCTCCTGATCACATGCAACCAATACTGTTTGCTCCTTGCCTTGCTTGAAGATGAAAGGTTTCCCTAAAAGCAGCTGCCTGGCTAAGAACAGAACATGGAGAGCTGAAATTCCAGGGATTAAACTGGATTTTCCCATGCAAGAGCACGTATACAGTGAGATACATGCCAGTCTGTTTACTCCTCTATAGAGTCCAGTGAATGCAGCTTCAAAAGCTCAGAGATAGCTCACATACCAGGAGAAGTTACTTCTCAGTGATGAATCCATACTAAATTTATCTCAGTTCCAGAACAGCAGTTTATAGTGCTATAGTTTGTAGCAGTTTATGTTTTAAAAAAGAACCCTCTTTTCTTGCCTTCTGAGACTAAAGTTTCACTTGGGAAACTTCTCTCAACAGCTCTGTTTTTTTGTTTTTTTTTTTTTTTTTCTCTTTCAAGTAAAATCATGAGCTGCTGAAAGGTCCCAATTTAAGTTCTGTGGGACAGCAGGGCCCTCCAAATGGTCTCTGAAGAAATGGCTCTTGGCAAAGCCAACATGCCTGGGTTTTTATTTGATTTCCTCTGTGAGGGTGAAATTCCCACCACAAGGACAGCCAGGGGCTGGAGAGGGAAGATACTACATAGTCCTGGAAGAAAAATAGTCAAAATGTTAATAACCTTAAAGTGATGGGAGGGAATACAGAACCTGGTGGGTACACAAGGCAGACAGGGAGGGTTGCAAACTGTGGAGAAGTGATGAGAAAGGCAGACAAAAAGAGTATGAGGGACATTATCCCTGAAAACAAAACAAAGGGACTCTTTAATTTCTTTTGAAGAGTCTAAAGCACACAAGTAGGCTTTAAGGATGGGGGTAGATTTCGTACAGATGTCCCTTCTGATATTCAGGTCTGTCCAACTCCTGTCTGAGCTGAGTGGGAGTTCCTGGCTATCATTAAACTCATGTAGTTGCTAATTATAATATAAATGCAAGCTAGAAAATGACTGGTGGAACAATCTTTCATTAGAAGCAGGCCAAAGAACTATACTGGGGTGCAAATTGACCATGAATCTGCAAAATCATAATATAATGGAAAAATCTAGTTACTGTGGGGTGTATAAATAACTGCATTAATTGAAATATCCTTGAAATAATCCTTACTTTGTACTGATTGTAGACACGAATTTGGCTGGCACACCCTTTCTCCAGGTCAAGGAAGATGAGCAGAGTATGGAGGGAGTCCCTATGAGAACAACAAAATTTAGGCTCAGGAAACGTCTTCTGAGCAAGCATCAAAGAGATGGGTTTGCTCAGTCTGGAGAGCAGATGTGTGATGAGATATTTGATGTTGGGCACAGAAGATGATATTGTTTTGGGGCATTTTGGAAGTGGGATGAATGCCAGAATGAATGGAAGCAAGGTCAGCAGAGGGACACCAAGGTGATTCATGATGTAGGAGGAGAGGATGAGAGAGCTGGGTTTGTTCAGCTGAGAGAAGGAAAAGCTCAGAGGGATATTATTGCTTATCTCCTGTTACCTGTTGAGTGGTTACAGGGAACAGAGGATCACAGTCTTCTTAGAGCTCCACAGGGATAGGCTGAGGGGTAACAGATACAGTTCACAGCAAAGAAAATTTCAACTGAATAGGAGAAAAGAAGACTCACAATTAAACCCATCAAACACTGGAAATTGTGGAAATTTTTGAAGTTCAACTGGAGAAAACTCTGAGCAAACTCATCTAATTTTCATGTTAGCCCTGTCTCAAGCAGAAGGTTGGAGTACAGTCTTCCAGAAGTCCCTTCCCACATAAATATCTCTGTGATTTTATGAAAAGAAATTCAGGTTAGAAATCAGGTATCCTTTTGTAATGGTAAGAATAGGAAGAGAGTCGGGAGGGAGTAGTTCCCAATTCTGATCAGAAAACTGGTCTAGATGATATCTTAAAATCCCTTCCAGCCCTGTTGTATCTGATTCCCTGAGAAAGATAATAAGAAGGTATTTATCCAAACGCTCGTAACTTTGGATCTCTCTTTGGCTTATCCATTTGTCCTAGCTAGAGAGGAGAAGGGAAACATTAGTTTCTGGACTAAAGATGTGAATACCAGGTAGTGACACCATAGATTTCAATGGATCTTGGATAATGGGTTCAATTAGACATTGAATTAGGGCACCTTTAAATCCTGAGCTGCAGAATAGAATCTATGACAAGGTGTTGTGAACGGGTGTTTTAAGGTATTTTAAAAAAATCATCAGCATAGGTATCAAGAAAACACAGGTTTAATATAAAAGCAATGTCATGACAAAGGTAGTTGGCAAGGTTCGCTCTACTACTTACTAGATGGCTAAAGCACACCAAGAAACAGCAAACAAAAATCCAGAGTCAATCATTTCAAACCAACATAAAACCCACAGCTATCTCTGTGGAGGCCGCATGGTGGGGAGCAAAAGGATAGCAGAGAGTCAGGATAAAAGGAATACAGCCTAAAGATCCAACAGCACTTCACTTAAACTTAACAACATGTTAATTTAACAGCATTTAACATAAGTTAAGTGATAACTTAGACAATTTAGCATATTCTTACATATATACTATATCACAGCAGTAACTCACAGGCCTAATTTACTTAGGAATCTAAAGTAATTAAGAATGTAGGAGAGTAGTGTGAGAGTTGGGAAAACAAAGACTCAAGAAGCAGGCTTGCTCGTGAGTTTGTGTTATATTAATTGATTATATAAATTGATTATCCCAACAGTGCCAATCCCTGGGATAGGAAGGAGCTTATCATCTACAACCTTATAACTGTAACCCACAGTGTTAATAGTATGTACCAGACATGCATTTGCTTCCAATAGAATTTTTTCAGTGATGCATGTGTCTGTGTGTTAAAAATGTGTCTCAATACCTCGGGTCACCCTGGTATTCCAGGAGGAAAGCAAACCAAAATCCTGGTGGAAACTCAACACTGCAGACCGTGTGTGTGAGGTTGCCTGTTGAAGTCAGAAAAGAGGGAAGACTGAAATAACATGAAGATTACCTGAGCTGCTTCCCTACCCCTTTATACTGCTCTGTGTGCCAGAGGAATAAAGCAAGACAAATGACTGATGATGCAACCTCCTTTATTCATTTTAGAAGGAAATAATGACCTGTTAGTTTCCTGCCTCCATGCATTTAAATAAGAAACACAGTGTCCAGATCTTAAGGGCCTCGATCTTCTGTACACAGGAAACCATCTTTTGTTTAGTGATGAAAAGAAACAGATGGTCTCTCCTTTATGCACTAATCTTCCTGTATGTTTCAGAAAATTAAGGTTTGGGAAGTGGAACTGGGAGGGGGAGGGGGTGAATTCTTCTCCTGGGAGGAAAGATTCAACAAAAATCACTTCAAATAGGTTCAGTCAAAATTATTTGTCTTGTTATGGATCTGTAACTTGCAGGCAGAGCACCCATTGCTTTTCCACAAAATTAACAGCTTGTTTTAACAGTTCTCTACTATTTGACCTCTTTGTATCCATCTCTTCTTGAGCTGTTCCCAGTTTCAAATGGACTGTACTGTGACAAAGCAATGTTTTCTCTGATGCAAGTTCTAGTGTGGTTCAGCACCAAAGTGTTCTTCACTTTAGGGCGAGGAAGGCAGATTGTCACCTGGGATTTATTCTTATTCTGCCACTTTTCTGCATTTGAGATGAAAGACTCCCAGAATTAAATAGAGAAAATGTGTATCTGAAGAAATCAGGCAATTAAGGACTAATTTGTGTCATACAATGTTTGATCTAATCATATACAGGTAGAGGTTCACAGTTCCAGTGATGCTACAGGGATACTTTTCTGAGTGAGATTTTCAACTGTTTCCTACATTTTGGGTTTGGGATGGGGTTTTTAGTTGGTTGGTTGGTTGTTAGTTTGTTTTGGCATTTTGACATTTTGGCTTCTTTAAAGAGCTGTCCTTAAGGTCCCCTCTGGCATCCACAGCATCACAGAATCATTAAGGTTGGAAAAGACCTCCAAGATCAGTGAGTCCAACCTTTGACAAAACACCACCACGTCAACTAGACCAGAGCACAAGTGCCATGTCCAGTCATTTCTTGAACCTCTCCAGGGATGGCAATCCACCACTTGGCAATGCTTGACAACGTTTTAAAATCTACTCAAAGTATACCCAAGTTTGCATTAAGAAATAGAAAACTGGCCAGAAATTAGGGGACCTCAAGGTTGTGTTTGCCTTGTGAACAGTAAGGAGTCTACGCTTGCTAAGGAAGCACCAAAGGAGGAACTCTACCTCCCAAATTTTATTCTCTGTTCAAAACTAATTAGCAGTGTGGGTAGGAAACACTGCACCTTATGGATCTGAGAGGACACGTGGGCCTTTTTCAGTCATATATTTGTCCTCAGGATTCTTGAGGCTGAGGGAGCACAAAGCAGCACAGGTAGTTTCACATTATTATGCCTTGGTAGCACACGGGAGATCAAGTGACAGTTTGGAGGCCAAAACTTAACTCTGAAATGTTTCAAATATGAGTCAGGCTAGTAGTGACCTTCCTGCTTCTGAAAGGCTCTGCCTGTTGAGATTTTGGTCACTACCAGGTATGATATCACAAGGTTTGAATTAATTTTGAGATTTATGGGCTGGATCAGTGGACTGAGGCCAATGGGATGAGATTCAACAGTGCCAAGTGGCAGGTCCTGCCCTTGGGTCACAACCTTCCCTGCAGCTCCAGGCTGGGGCAGAGGGGCAGAAAAAGTTGTGGGAAAGGCCCTGGGAGTACTTTGACAGCAGCTGGACACGAGCCCAGGGGTGCCCAGGGGGGCAGGAAGGCCAATGGCACCCGGGCTGGGTCAGCAATAGTGTGGCCAGCAGGGCCAGGGCAGGGACTGTCCCCCTGTGCTGGGCACTGGGGAGGCCACACCCCAAATCCTGTGCCCAGTTCTGGGCCCCCCAATACATGAAGGACATGGAGGGGCTGGAGCGTGTCCAGGGAAGGGGATGGAGCTGGGGAAGGGTCTGGAGAGTAATTCGTATGAGGAGTGGCTGAGTAAGATGGTGAGGCTCAGCCTGGAGAAAAGGAGGGCTCAGGGCTGACTTTATCAGTGTCTACAACTCTCTGACAGGTGGGGATTGGGCTTTGCTCCCAGGTAACAAGGAACAGGGCAAGGGGAAATGACCTCAGGCTGTGCCAGGGGAGGTTCAGGTTGAACATGAGAAAGAATTTCTTCACTGAAAAGATTGTCAGGCATTGCCCAGATAGGTGGTGGAGTCCCCATCCTGGAAGTGTCCAAGAAAGGACTGGATGTGGCACTCAGTGCTCCGGGCTGGGTGACAAGGTAGGGATCAGTCACAGGTTGGAGTTTCTGATCTTCGAGGTCTTTTCCAACCTTAAAGGTTCTGTAATTCTGTAATTCGAGTCCACACACTGTCTGCCTTGTTGTAATACCTCAGTAGTGGCAAGGCTTACTTAGTTTTTACACAGATGTAGGTGGGCAAACCTAAGTAGGCCAGCAATGAATCTGTTGGGTGCAGCATGACTTACCCTGTGAGCAATCTAGTAAGAGGAGTGTGCAGGTTATTTTGCAGATAAACTTGCCATATTCAACACTGCAGAAGTGATCCCAGCCTCTTCCATGCGTAGTAACTGTCCACCACCCATTAATAGCAGGATGAAAGCCCATATGCATCTGGAGCTCCCTTGAATGAAGAGGGGAAAAAAATAATTCTATACTTAGAGCTTGACAAAGCTGGAGGTAAAAATCTGAAAAGAGAGAAAGTGACAGATCTCTCTCAGCAAATTTAGAAATAGAAGGGGAAGTTACAAGTACGTGAAAGCTGAAAGTATTTCCTTCTCTATCCATAGGACAGAAATATGAAAACTACTCTGTGAATAACTAGAGCAAATTTCTACTGTATTTTGGTATCTATTTTTGTTTTGGTTTGGTCTGGTTTTGTTTATTTTTTTTCCTGTTCACTTTTCTGACTTTTCACTACCTGTGCAGGAATAATGAGAGTGCACAGGTTTCTATGGTCACAGGAGTCTGTTTATGTTTCCCTGCATGTTGGCTGAACATGATCATGTGAACTTCATGAAAGTTATCATTATGATTTTAGAGAAATACTTTTCACATTTCCATCCTCATGATTTTAATACAGACAAGAGACAGGAGGAACTGGTTGGTTCAGTGGTGATGTGATGCTGCATCACAAACTGATCATGCTTCTTCAATATTTTATATGATGAGGCATTACAATGCCTTCAAAGCAAGGTTATAACCTGCAGATGCACAGATCATGCCTCTTGAATTAGAGTTGTGATGGAAAAGCTCAGGTTCAAGGGCCTTTGAAATTAAGTTGACCAAGACTTGCTTTCTTAAATCCAGTGGTTGTGCTGCACTGTAGTCACCTTCATTGCTGATTCTAATGAAAAACATTTGTAATGATATGTGATATAGCCTGCCAATGTTCTGGAGAGGTGAAAGGTAAAGGCTGGTGTGGGATTTCAGTTAAGTGATTTCATAAATTAACTTTAATGTGACCTGTAGATCCTTTGTCAAATAATAGGTTAGCAAATTAATTTGAATATGTATTATCTCAAAGATGAAAGCTAATGTTAGCATCTGAATGGGACCTGGAAACCTGACAGGTTTGTATTGAGTGCCAGTCATATTATTTCTGGTGAATAATTCATGTCCTGGAGATGGCTATGGCAGAAAGACTGTATAAGCAGACACGAGACAAAACCAGACACTTACCTCATCCCATTCACACCTTAGAGTGTGTATTCAGATGAAAACAAGACTCAAAATCTAATTTTCCTAAGGCATCAGTAATTCACAGTGCCTTGATGCTGCCTTCCACTTGCGGGCATGGAAGCAGGGGTACAAGGGGTACAAGGCAAAAATGCCAGTGTTTGAAATTCATGGGAGTATGGACACCACTCCACTGTACAGGGAATTTCTCGTGTGCCTTCATGTGTCTTCATGCATTTGACATTATCCCACCCTGGATAACAGACAGGTGAGAACAGATACAATGCGATGGTGGGAATCGCACATTTAATTCAGTACAATGTTGTTGTGTCTAATTTGAATACATAGTTTATGCAGCTGTTTCCCCAAACTCTTGCAGGTTGACACAGCAGAGTGAACCAATCAGAATCACAGAATACCCTGAGTTGGAAGGGACCCACAAGGATCACTGAAGTTCAACTCCTGGCCCTGCACAGGACAGCCCCAGAATCCCACCATGTGCCTGAGGTCATTGTTCAAACACCCCTTGAGCTCTGTCACACTTGGTGCTGTGCCCACTTCAGGCACCTGGGTGTGTCCCTGGTCCCCACAGCACAGAGATCAGTTCCTGCCCCTCCTCTGCCCCTCCCAACAAAGCTGCAGATGCTGTGGGGTCTCTCCTCAGTCTCCTCTTCTCCAGCTGAACAAACCAAGTGACTTAAGCCCCTCCTTGTATGGCTTCTCCTCTAGACCCAATATAATCTGGGAACATGATCAAAACAGACCTGTGGAAAGAAAAGGATTTTTTTTTTCCCTTTTGCTTGTGGAACATGATGACAACTGCTCCTCCTAGGAGGTAAGCTGAGATCACAGAGTTTCTTTTCAGAGTATGCATCAAGCAGAAGGAGACAAGTACCTGGTCCTGATTCAGGTTTGACCTCTCTTTGAAATCCGTGGGGCTCAATGACCATTTTCAGGCCTATTCAGCTTTTCAGCATATGGTCTGTTGCAAATAACCTCCTGCTTTCTGGATGTCATTTGGTGGAGAATTATTGAATGGTTTTCTAAATGAGATCAAGGAAATAAAATGCTGTTAAAACACAGAAACAATGGATTCTGTTGCTTGAAAATACCCACTGAAAGTGATACTGTGACTGAGATTAGAAAGTAAAATGTCAGATTGAACACAACTCTATTGATACACCAAGAAAATGATTCTTGGTATAATGCCAACATCAATAATTATAAAGGGGAGACAGCAGCCTAAAAGGCACGGCTGGCAGCAGTTTTAAAATATTTGTCCTTGGTGGGACCAGAGATGGATTTAGTTTAAATTTAGATTCAAAAGAAAAATAACATCTCAAAGGGCATATTATAAAACTTAGTGGTTTATTTGTTGCAAACCAGATCAAACAAGACGCAGTAAAATCAACTTTTGTTGGTTTTAAAACACTGTAACAATGCTGCAGTCAGATGAGTGAGTTGGTTCAGCTCACAGTGGATGAGGATTTAGCAGATCGAGAGAGGGAATTCTGCCCCTCTGTCCCCTCTGGAGACACCCCCCTGCAGAGCTGCCTCCAGCCCTGGGGTCCCAGCACAGCAAGGACATGGAGCTGTGTGAGCGAGTCCAGAGCAGGGACATCAAGGGGATCAGAGGGATGGAGCAGCTCTGCTGGGAGGAAAGGCTGGCAGAGCTGGGATTGTTCAGCCTGGAGAAGAGAAGGTTTCAGTCTGACATCATTATGGCCCTTCCAGTACCCAAAGGGAGCTTACAGGGCAGACAGAGACTATTTCCAAGGGCCTGGAGTGACAGGACCAGGGGAATGGCTTCACACTGACAGAGAGCAGGTTTAGATTGGATATTAGGACAAAATTCTTCCGTGTGAGGGTGGTGAGGCCCTGGCACAGGTTGGGCAGAGAAGCTGTGGCTGCCCATATCCCAGGGATTGGAATGAGATGATCTTTCAGGTCCCTTCCCAGGCCAGTAGTCTCTCTTACTCTTTCTTGTTTTCCAATCTCTGTTTGTCAGTGTCTATGAGCATGTGGTATGTTCTAGACAGTTCCACAAGATTAAGAGAAGAAATGTAAATGGACAGATTCTGTCTCAGTTATGGCTCATCTCTTTATGATTTATCTCAAAAAGGAAGCAGGTCCTGTGTGTGGAGGGCAGACCAAAGGTCTCCAAGCAAATATTAGCTATTAAAGTCTATTGAGTGGAAATCTGCCTGTAGTTTATCAAGTGGTCATGCACTTAGACAGTTAAGGCAGAACTTTTTGCCAGTGGGTGATCTAAACATTTTCTGGCATATCCTGAGAGAAATCAATATGACTGAGGTTTGGGGGAAAAAAAGCCAACTAAACTTTGTAGTTCATTCAACAATCTTCAACCAGGAGTTCACGAGCCAGTCACAGAGCAGAGCACAAACACAGGCTGAGCTGCACTGAACACTCATGAGTGCCACTGATAACAAATACCTGAGGCAACAAAATTTGTCCAAAAAGTTTATTGTTACTTCCTGCTGCTTCTACTGCTGCAGCCTGTTGTTTGCAATACACACAACACATTGCACAGGTAAGGAGCTCATCTCTGGGACAGAGAGAATGTCCCTGGACACAGTGGAGAAAAATTCAACCTTTGGGATCAAGTCCAACAGGACTGTGAGGTGCAGTGGATGGTCTCTCCTAACCATTATTGGATAGTTCATACCCCTCCAAAGAATAAAATAATCATTATCCTTTCAGAGCAGGTGAAAGACTCTTCTATGCAGAATGCTTCTCCAAAGAAATTTTGTCAAAATGGCTAGGAAAGAAATTTCTACAACTGCTTTTAGGAAGACTGTTTCCAAATGGGGATCCCTGGAGGAACTCATTGCCTAGTGCTGCAGAAGAGTTTTTATTCTGTACCATGAAATACTGCTTTCAGTAATACATAAACAGGTCACAAAAGATTCTTGATACTTCTCAGGCAACTTACAAAATACTAACTTAACAGAAAGTGCTCTACAACAAGCCAGCGCCTACTCTAATGTGATGACAAATGCTATTTTGGGAATATTACATCTCTGTCAAAGAGGTCTCATTGAAATGCATGGGTTTAATAACCTGCATTAGACTGCAGGATTGCCCTTGAGAAAGAGGATATAAAATGCACCTCCCATAAAGACTTGGCCTGTGGAATCCATTGGTAATCAATCTATTCCTTCTTTCGGATGTCCCTTGGGGTTTGAATACAAAACATGGTGGTGGAGTTGAAAAATAAAAATACATCACATTTACTTTGATCTTTCCCCTGCGTCATAGAATCATAAAATCCTATAATGGTTTGGTTTGGAAGGGACCTTAAAGATCATCCAGATCCAATTCCTCATCCAGCTTGGTCTTCAACACTTTCAGGGATGGAGCAACCACAACTTCTCTGGGCAACCTGTGTCAGGGCACCATACTTGCACAGGGAAGAATTTGTCCCTAATATCCAATCTAAACCTGCTCTCTGTCAGGGTGAAGCCATTCCACCTTGCCCTGTCACTCCAGGCCCTTGGAAATAGTCTCTCTCCATCATTCCCTGTGGGCTCCCTTCAGACACTGCAAGGCCACAGTGAGGTCACCCCAAAGCCTTCTCTTCTCCAGGCTGAACAATCCCAACTCTGCCAGCCTTCCCTCCCAGCAGAGCTGCTCCAGCCCTCTGATCCCCTTGGTGTCCCTGCTCTGGACTTGCTCCCACAGCTCCATGTCCTTCCCGTGCTGGGACCCCAGGGCTGGAGGCAGCTCTGCAGGGGGGTCTCCCCAGAGGGGGCAGAGGGGCAGAATCCCCCCCTCCCCTGTTGGAGTCATATCAGTCCTGGATCACATGAACCTTTTTTGACCAGCAATCACCTGATCTCACATATCATGCCCGGTCTGATTGTTTAAACAAAAGTCTGATCCAGTGTCTTAAGCTCTAATGATTGCAGAAAAGATGTTTTTTTTCAAGAACAGATGCTCCAAAATAATTTTAAAGTCTTAATTTTCATTCAAAATAGGAAAGAAGACATCAAATCACAAAGCTTTTATGCTCTCATTTTAAATGAGCGCTCTAAAATTCAAAGTATGACTGTCTAAATAATTAAAAATGCAATGTATATTAATTTTCCAGTGGCTAAACTTGACTTTTCAATATATTTTTATAATAATGGTGCCTTTATGTTTATTGAAAAAAAAAAAAAGCAACAAACAAGACATTATCTACTTGGTACAATAGCTGTGTAGTCCCAGTGGAGATGCCATATCTTGGATAAAGAACTTTTCCCTGTGCAGCCAGAAGGTTCTGTAATCTTCTACCTTCCATGTTGTGAAATTACTCTTTGAAATTACTTAAATGCATAAGTTTTAAGGAATTATTTAAGATTGTTGTTTGTTTATGTTCTTTTCTAACCCTATGTGAAAACTTGTTTCCTTCTACCTACCACTAGAACTGGAATTTCTCTTGAAAATTTCTAAATATCCATAGCCTCGTGCCAGGTCACATCAAGTCATTCAGGCTTTCAAGACATAACATCAGCCTACACAATGTGACATGCTTGCTGCATCATGTCACAAATCTTCAGGGGTATTATAGTTTTTTAATAAATGATTGTGGAAGTTACCATGGCTACAAACCCTTTTTATTCTGTTCAGATTTGAAACAATTTTTTTGTTTTGTTTTTAAATATTAAGTAAACCACTCTTTCCTTTCCAACAACAACAGAAGTTCAAATGTGCTTATTGTCAAGTTTTGCCCATGAAGGAAATCCCAGCATATTTCTGTGGTTTTTTCCTTTTAATCAGCTGTAATTTCTCTCCTTGGGATAAATGTAAAATGTGAAGAAAGGGGCTTTTTTGCTATGTAACAACTAAAAGGACTAGAAAGAAATGCTGCTAAGCTGCTGTAGATCAGGGTGACTCCAGTTTACACGTACAGGGTTGTGAAGGTCAAGGTGTGTGTAGGCTAGAAAGGTGAAATGTCTGGAGAAGGAGGCAGTGCCCTGTGAATTCCAGCTGTCATTCCTACTCAGCAACTCAGAGTTTCACATTATTGGAGTTCATCAGAGATATTAAGGTGGAACAACTCGTCAGGAAACTCTCTGCTCCCTCCCGTGCTGAGCAGAAGGATGAAGAAGGTTCAGTTCCCACCATAATACTGGTGGGGATCTCCAGATTTTGTCACTGACAATGTTTTACCTCATTCTGCAGGTTCTAATGATGGTGCACTGCAACTGCTGCAATGAAAAGGGAAAAATAATGCACAATGTCAACTCTGAATGTGAAGCCTATTAACTCTCTTGCCTGCGTGTAAGGTGCTCAGCTGAATGTGGGATTCACCGTTCTTATTCAAATGTGACCTTCCTCTAGTCCAAACTTCTGCCTCTGATTGTGGCCAGCTTTGCTGCAGCACACAGAACAGCAAGTCATGCTGGCTGATGTTTACCTCTGTGCCCCTGACTGTGGGGGTTAATTTTTGGGGCCCTGAGCACCACACTGGCTTTCACTGCCCTGACCTGCAGCCTCCCTCCATGCACCTCCTGCTCACTGCCCCAGGAGCTCTGTTCCTATCATGTTTTTATCACCCACCTGCTCTCCTCTGGCCATGAGGGTGCTGCATCTGCCCGTGTTGTGGTCACCCTTGGTTTGTTGCTTGCTTTCCTCCATAGAGCAGCCCTGTTCCTGTTGCTCCCTGGTGGGGCTTCTGTGCCTTTATACTCTTCTTCAGTCACTGCTTGGAGAGACAGGCACATCATGCAGGGGCAGTTCTGATCTCAAGGCAGGTTTGAGCAGTGCTTGTGGGGTGCTTTTATTCCCTCTGTCCCTGCAGGGAACACCTGGGAAGACCAGGTTCCCAAACCAGTATGGTACTATGGACAGCATCAACAGTCAGTACACTGACAGGAAAATTAATTTGAATGTTATGACAAATGTGCTGCTTTTGAAAGGGTGAAAAGAAAAGCGAAGAGAAAGGGATAAGGAGAACAAATTGGTAGAATAATCTAGAAAGGGAAGGTGCTGAATGGAGCTGAAAACATTACTAAGAGAATCCACTGGAAGAGCTAGAAATTGCCAACCAGCACGGGATTGAGAAAGTCCAACCATAGACATAAGAAATGAGATTTTTTTCCATGTTATTTTCTAACACTGTGTATGAGCACAAAGTCCCTGAGTCTGAATCCTCTTTCTGCAAATTGCATCTCAAGCCAAATGGCACATGTTTTACCCTCAGGCCAGAGGAGTTGCTTCTTGTGTCCTCTTTGCTCTCAGAAAGCCTTCCTTGCTTATTTCTGTGTTCTGAATAAAATACAATCCTAGTGGGAACTCCCATCCAGAAATACTGCTTCTGCATCTACTTCTTCCACATCAGTCCTGTGTTTTGAATCCCTAGATGTGAAAAAGATACTCCTGCTCTCTCTGTTTTTTTGGCTTTTTACTGGGAGACAGAAGTTATCCTCTGCAGTAGAGTCAGCTGTAGGGATGGAAGAGAAGAACCCAGAGTGTGAATGTGTTCACAGCCATTGGCACATGAAAGAGAATCCCTGGGCTTTTTCAGCATGACTTCCCACTGGTGGGACCCTGGACGACAAGTGCTCTGAGGTGTCCTACTCACAGGAGAGGAATAGTCCAGCCCTACAGACTGCCTTCCCCTTTCCCACATGATGATGTGTTTCTCTCACAGACTTTCTGACCCCAGAAACTCGTTTGGCTCAGTCTGACAGCAGCAAGGTTACACATGTTGTTTGATATAAAAAATAAGCAGCTCTGCCAGTGCTTTCTAAAGCTTTGGCAATAGCACACAGAGGGGATTTCAATACTTCATTTCTTCCTACGAGTAAAATGCAAACAGAACCAAAACTTCACATTTCTCAACAGGGACTTAATGCTTAACGGGTCTGCTTATTTAACACTGCCCTGAACGATGACTGAGCATTTATTTCTAAATGACAGCTATTTTGAAGGCACTGTGCTCATTACCAGGTGCTCCAAGTATGATATCAGTGTTATGGACTGAACACTGGCAGTGATTTGCCTCTAACCCCTTAGTTAGCCAAAGATGTAGAAGGGGAATAATTTGGTGGTGCAGACCTGGGGGTCCTAGATTCACAGGTTGAATTTTGACCAGACACTAATTCTAGGCCATTATGAAAGCTGTGGTTTGACTTCACCATGCTCTGAACTGTATTGTAAAAACACTGCTCCTCTAACTGTGGTTAGACAGCTTTGGCTTTTCTTGGAGAGCTGACGGTGGTGCTCTGGGGAGAGGCTGAGTCACATCTGTAAAGCTTTACTAGTGGATGGTGCCTTCAGGTCCCACTAAAGTGAGTGGGAGCATCTGCTGCTCCCCTTCCTCACAACAGCCACACATAAAGAACATCTGGTTAAGCTGCTCTTTTGCTCAGCAGTGCCTTGGCCACTAATACCAGCAGGCAAAAAGACTGTCTGATGAGTGGCTTCTCTGAAACAACACTCTGTGGGAAACTTGGACAGAGCTCTTGAGAAATTTTAAAGCAAATGGATGCTACTCTCTCTGAGCAGACTGTCCCTTAGCCAGACAATCAGAGCTGATTACAGCCACTGCCCAGGAGCTGATGAGTGGTTTATAACTAACATGAATGGCTGCAGGGCAAATGCTCCTCTGCAAACATGACTCTGAGCCAAACAAGGGAAAAGGTCAGGCTGAAGCTGCATGCCACAAAATCAGGATGCTGAAAAGGTGGTTTTAAGGAAAACCTTTTAAACCAAGACTTAAAACCAATTTATTTTCCACCAGGGTTTGAATTCTTAGTCCTAGCTCAAAGTGTGCCCTTTATAACATTTGCTGTCTCTTTTATTAAAAAGTTGCTTGTGCTGCGTGTATGTATTTTTAAGTTTCCATACGAGATCCCAGCCTAAAGAGAATTTATAAAACTCAAATTTGCTAATACCTGCTCTTGGATATGTGAGGGCTGACTCCAGCGAAAAGAGTGGAGCAACATCTGTGCCTCTGATACACTGATGCAGAGCACTTTGTGCAAACAAAAATAGAAGATGACAACAGCAGAATTATGCTGCTGAGCTCTTAGAAATCAAACTCCTTCAGATGATTTAATGGTAGTGACAAAAGCTGTGTCAAATGATTTCCTTGCTTATCTGATAGCATCTAGATACGTCAGATATTAGAGCTCCAGTGCTTATATATGATAATAAATATTCCTTGCCCCAGAGCTCTTGCTGTGTGCCTGCACAGTGAGAGATGAACTGACAGGAGGACTGCATGGTAGCTGTGAACTGATTAAGATTAGTCTAATGAGCAGCAGCCATGGTACACCAGCTGTCTGTCCTTTGTCTACAGAGCAGGGGCTAAGTCTTAAAGAGATATATCAAGAAATATATTCCACTTTATGACTGGAAACTTATCCCATACATGGAAGATAGAATAAAAAAAAATGAAATGGTGAGCACCAAGAAAATCCAACAGACACTCAGCAAAGGCAGGAATTGATATGGGCTGTGAAACCCATAATTGAAGATTTGTGATCAGGATTTCTTTTTTTGACCACAGTAAGTTATTCTGGGTGTCACTTTCTTCAAATGTAACATACACACCCACCAAACACTTCAGCAAAATAATTTTACAGCTTCTAGTTTATTTGTGAATTGTTAATTGTTAATTTGTGAATTGTCTTTGCTTTCCTCTTCCTCCTAGGTTGCATGCCATTTTTTGCCTTAATTTCGTGAGTGAAGGAGGTTAAACAGAGCAGCTGAACATTTCAGAGTGATTTTTGTTACATTAAATATTCTGAAGTGCACGAGATTTCCATTAATAAAGACCAAAGTGTCTGTATAACCAATTAAAAATATTTGTATTATTTTAATCCCTGTAGGCTGATTAAAATCCTTTTCAACCTCTTCTTTCATTTACTTAATATATATATATGTATATATGTTTTGCTATCCAGCTAGCAGGACTTGTAGCAACTATCTATGCATAACTCTGTGCTAGAAGCCTCCCAAAACATTCAGCTGTGAACAGCACCAAAGTTAATCTAGGATGATATCCAGCATGAAGGGAAACAGAATCTTGGCCCGTACAAGCCAGGGGTCAGCTGTCACATATCATGGTCAGGGCCACCAGTCCCCTGTTCCTGCAGCAATGTCACTGGTGTGATGCCAGAGTTCAGGTCTTGAGATCCTTCGTTGCTTTGGTAACTGTAACTTATTTTCATGCCAAAATATGTGGGCTTTAGCCAGCAGGACAGTCTGTGTTCTGCCACTAGCAAGTTTCTTTGCAATAAAAATAAACTCTGCTGCCAGTTCATCAAATGGATTAGCTTTTGCCTCAATTTCCAGGGCTTTTTCAGGACTCTGACTGGCTGTAGCCTTCGGATGGTGCCTGTGTGTCCTCCAGTGTTTGTCTTCTGTGGTAGTTTGGATGGGGGTAAATTTGTTTGCTTGTTTTTTTTTTTTCTCAAATAAATCAGTAGCTTACACTTCCCACTTTTTAACAGCAAAAGGACCATTCTCTGTGTTCTTTCCCTCCAGCCTTCAGGAAGGCTAAAGACCCATTTGCAAGGTATCTGGAGCAAGAGGCCACGTCCTGAGGAGCAGCTGCCAGGGAGCTGTGAGCAGGGCTGGCAGGGCAGGAGCCACACGGCTGTTCCCAGCCCTATTCCCCTGCATCGTGCTCCTGCAAGGTTGCTAACAAACACAGCTCCCCAAGGCTTTCTGCTTGCTCCTGTGGTGGCACAGCTGTCTCACTGCCCTTGGGTGAAACCCCAAACCACTCCTCATCAAACAAATCCCTGCAGCCAGGGCCGATCTTGGAGCTGACCCCTTGGAAGGGCACTGTGAAAGTGTCCCCAGTGTCATGGGCATGTCCCTGGGGCAGGTGAATGTTTTGAAACACCCATGTTTGCCTTCGTTTCTGGTTTGTTTTCTTTTCTTCGCATCCCACTTTGAGTAGTTTCTGTCCTTCTTTCAGGTTCTTCTCCTCTTGTTGGGGAAGTGGTTTGGCTGGAGTGCTCTGCTGGCACCTGTGGCCAGTATTTTATGGGGCTTTGCAGTGCTATGGGACATATCTGGCTTCTGTTCTTGAGAGGGAATATGATATGGAGTTGTATGAGTTACAGACAGCACAGGGAAGTTTTTTGCTTTATGATCTGTATAAGAAGGTGGGATTCTGTGTTTTATGGCAAAGAATTAAGTGGAAAAAAGTGCTATTCTCCCTCACTTCCCCCTGTTTGATCTATGGAGAGCAAGAAAATGGGGAGTGAGGGTGGGGATTTTTGTGCTTGTGCAAATAACAGCTAGGGTGTGCTTTTCTTGATGAAATACAGGAACAGCCAAGCATTATTGCATTAGAAATTATTATTTGTATTATTATTATTGTAATATTATTATCATTATCAGAGCTTCTCTCAAAGCCATACTATGTACAAGTATTCAAACATTAGACTTTTTAAAAAGAAAGAAGAGAAAGATCTGGAAACAATTTGTTTTAATTCTGCCAAGGGTTGTAAACTCAACAAGAAAAGGCCTTATTTTGCCCCCTTTACTCACCTTGACTAGTGCTTGACTGAAAGTAGAATCCCCTTGCTAACAAATGTCAACATGCCATGGCCCTGGACTCTTCTCCATGTATACTGATCCCATCCATGCTGTAACACCTGCTCCTGAAACGGAGGATTTTTATGCATTCTGTTGGCCTGTATAGACCTTTCACATGAGCCATGGGGCTTTTCAAGTCCTGAATTCAAAACTTCTCGAGGCTCAGTGCATCTTCTTGTAAGCTGAGATGAGGTATAGAATCATAGAATGGTCTGAGTTGGAAGGGACATGAAAGATCATCTCATTCTAAGCCCCTGCCATGGGCAGGGACACCTTCCACTAGCCCAGGTTGCTCAGAGCCCCATCCCACCTGGCCTTGGGCACTCCCACGGATGGGGCAGCCACAGCGTCTCCGCCCAACCTGTGCCAGGGCCTCCCCACCCTCACAGGGATTCTTTATATCCAATATAAAACTACTCTCTCAGTCTGGAGCCATTCTCCCTTGTGCTGTCACTCCAGGCCCTTGGAAATACAGTCTCTCCCTCTTCCTTGTAAGCTCTCTTTGGGTACTGGAAGAGCCACAATCATGTCACCCTGAAACCTTCTGTTCTCCAGTCTGAACAATCCCAATTCTCTCAGTCTTTCCTCACAGCAGAGCTGCTCCATCCCTCTGATCATCTTGGTGGCCTCCTTTGGACTCAAGTCAATGGGTCCATGTCCTTCTTGTTCTGGGACCCCAGAGCTGTATGGCTTTTCAGTCCCTCAGTGAGGTATCCTTGGAGCCTGGGTAACTTGTACCTTAATTATTCATTTAATGCAAATGAAAGGTTTTGCACATGTCATTTAAGAGCTGTTTGGGTCAAAGGTGGGCAAAGGGGGTTTTAATGTTCTACAGCAGAGGCTGTCATGGTCTCTGAAGAGCTTGTAACTGACTGATCCTTTACAACTCCTGTAAATGCCCTTTGGACTGTGAAAGCATTTGGGTACCAGCCCACCATTTGGTTGTGAAAGTCCTTGAAGGATCACAGCTTTGTAGAATCAGGTAGGAAAGGGTTGTGAGCTGCCCGTGTTCAAATCATCCTGCTTGGCTCTGTAAGTACAGGCATGACTTGTGCTTATCTCTGCCACCTCCCCTGGCTCACCAAAAATGTGAACCATGGGTTTGCTGGAAGGTGCCCTTCAAAATGTGTTGTACAACTTTCCTTTCCTTAAGAAGGGTCAGTGCTAGTCCTAAGCAGCTTGACTGCGGTCCTGTTAATTAAGTAGCTGTCATTAATTTAAAGGATGAATCAGCAGGGACTTCATTTGTTGCTGGCTGAGAGCATCCAAGCAGCCAGTAAAGCTGCCAGAATGTGTTTATTCCTACATATCCCTACACTGTCCCCTACACGTGACACAGTCTTGTGTGGGGCTGAAACAAGTCTGGCTTCACAGCAAACCATTTGTGACATGCATGAGCTTATACTAATCCAACTTAAGGTTTATGCAGACCCAGTCATTCATAAGTCCATCAGTCACCCAGCCCCTCATGTGTGCTTTGAGCCCCTGCAACACACAGGGCCATCTGTTGCTTTAATGGAGGATTAATTTCTAGGAAACTCCAGTGCCCAGTATCAAAGCTGATATGCTAACATCCATGTTTGGCCAATTGTTTTAGTACTTTTATTCTGGGCAATAGTTGAATCTCAATCAAGATAAATAATGCACACGCATATCTTGAGATCATGCCAGCATGTGCAGTTTTCACAGCAATACAGTCAGATTTGCTCAGTCTTGTGACTTCAGGTGAAGGCTTTGTCAGTCTTTGTCCTGGTCCTGTAAATGTGTATGGAGATGATCAGGCAATGGTGCCATTCTAAGGAAGAAAAACAAAGCAAAGGAGATCTAACGAGCCACATCATCATAGAACCACAGGATGGTTTGGGTTCAAAGGCACCTTGAAGATCAACCAGTTCCAATCCCCTGCCATGGGCAGGACACCTTCCACTAGCCCAGGTTGCTCAGAGCCCCATCCAACCTGGCATTGGACACTTCCAGGGATGGGGCAGCCACAGCTTCTCTGCCCAACCTGTGCCAGGACCTCAACACCCTCACAGTAAAGAATTTTTTCCTAATATCCAATCCAATCTAAACCTTTTCAGTTTGATCATGATGGCAGAATGAAGCCAACATAACAGATACGTCTATTTATTTGCTTTATTATTATTGTTTTTAGTAGTAAACTAGAACATGTGTACTGCTAAACACAAAATGCTATTGTTTTTCTGCCTGCATTTTCTATAACAGTGAAGGTTTTGTAAGTATCTAATATACAATTCTAACTCCCATTCATAAACTGTCTAGACAAGGAGGGCCTGGGGTGTTGAGTTCCCAAGTACTTGAAGCTCTGACTGGTCCCATGGATTCAAGCGATACTTTAGCACTCCACTTTTAGGTAAAATTAGCACACAAACCCAGACTTTATTGGAATAGAGATGAGTGCTCACATAGGCCTTTTTCTTTTTTTATTCCTAATACTCAAACAGCTTCTTCAGATTTCGTGGGATGTATCTGTTTTAATTGAGGGAGTGAATGCTGTGCAAACCTTACTGAAGAGGTACCAAGTGCAACAGCAACAGCTCTCTTTCTCTTCTAGAAACAATCATTGTCTTTTTTTGGCTGCCCTCATGTATAGCTTGGCTACATCAGTAGATGGGAGTGCTTTTAAGTAAGAGTTTGAGTACTGATTAGGAGTAAACTTTAGCCTCTGTGGTTCTGTTAAAGCCTAAAAAAGGCCTGTCCTCTTCCTCCAGATTGTTCTTTGCCTTTTGATCTTGCTTCCCAGTCTTTCATAGAATCATTTTCATGGGTTGGAAAAGACTTCCAAGATCTTTCACAGAATCATTTTCATTAAGATTGGAAAATAACTCCAAGATCATTGAGACCAACCTCTGTCTGAGCATTCGCAGTTCAGTCAAATTCCTTCCTATTATTTCACCATTTGATCTACAGTAATCTCCAGTTTCTTACCAGTTTCCCATATATTTGTATGCTTTCCCCCTTGCTTCCAATCCTTGACAGCCACTCTCTTGCTCCTGTCCCTTCCAGCTCCCAGTATTTCCCAGGTGTTGAAAAAGTCTATAATTCATGTTTCTCAAAGTTGGTGCTGTTGTCTCCCCTTGCAGAGGAAGGGAGGTTCCCCACACCATCTCCTCTATTCTACTGGAACTGAATGCAGGGAGAAATGCAGGAGTTGTTCTCAGAGCAGAAAGTGAACAATCACCTTTGTAAGAAACTCTGACTTGGAACACAAAACAAGGCAAAGAACTATGAGAAGGCCAGTTGTGTTGGAAAGATCTAGTCCATAAGAGGACTTTTTTTAAAGAGGAGACAGGAAATCATTGAAAGAGTTTGATATGGGCAAAAACATAAATAAACCAGGTTGTTATTTAAAATTACAGTTAATGATAAGGATTATTGTGGAAAGGATATTATGTCTTATTTCTTAGGCCAAGTTCTCTTAGGGAGCAGGAAAAATCATGTCTGTTCACAGGACAGGGGGAAGTTGACTGTCCAGGCAGATTGATCTACTGCAGGTTTGTCAATCTCTCTGCAAAATTTCTGAAAAAATAAAGGTGATAGGATGATTGGAACAGGATCTGTGTCACCCTGACTGACCATGTTCCTCCAAGTCACATCTTTAAGAATGCCTGGCCCATACAATTGCTTTGATGGTTTTCTTGTGACCCTGTGGTGCATCCATGCCATGGTCTGCATGGGTGGGTCTTGACAGGAATTCTCTTGGCAGAAAAGCCATAGGGGAGGGTAACAGGAGCCTGAACATCCGTGCCCTCTGCCTGTGCTGACACTGGCTCATGCTGGTGTTGCTCTGTGCTGTGATCCAGTTGCTGCTCAAAGCCTGTGCTGAGGCATGTTGACAGTCTGTCAGTCAGTTACTTCTTGTTGACTCCGAATTCATTAACAAAAATCCCCAAAACTGATTTGATTAAAAGGACAGTTGGTCAGACTGGTCTGACCTATCTCCTTTGTTTTGACCTATCATAAGCAGATTTCTTTCTGTGCTAACAACAAACCATTCTGTTGCAGTCCACATTAAGCCCAGAGTCACTGTCAAAATATCTGAAAAGTAAGCTAAATATGATATAAATATCACTTGATATTTTTTTAATGGGATGTTTTTTAAATACGGTGATTTAATGCTGCTTGAATTAAATTAAAAAGCAGAGAGATGAATGAGAACTCAAATATAACATTTGTAAGTTGGGAATGAGAATGCTGAGAACAGATTTGCCTTGACCTGTCTTTAAACTCTTTTTTTTCTTTTTTCTTTTTTTTTTTTTTTTTAAATATTCTTCTTGAACCTATAGAAACAATCTCTTTTACTACAAGTGTATGGTTTGTTGTGCTGATGCACAAACAGGAAACTAATCTAGGATTATTTTATTTATTACTCTTAGACAGCACTGATTTTCTGAAATGAAACCCATAGGGAACACTAGACATATCTTGCCATGGAATCCTAGACCTCCACATTAGCATGAAGAAGCATTTCAAATTTATTACTTTCTTTAAAAAATCAGCCCTCAGGCCCCATGGCTGGACCCACCCTATTACGGTTGTGGTTTTTACACATCCCGAGATATGTTCTTATTTTTGGGTTTGGCTTTTATGCCATGCCTTGCTCAGTTCAGCAGTGCCCATGGGGATCCAGGCATAGGTGATGTCTCCAAGTTTATGGCTCAGTTTGCTCCCAGATGCACAAATCCTGTGCTGATGGACTGTATTTTCAGAAGCCACAGCCAGCTAGCCCGCTCCACACTTGGAATAATATATCATCAGGGTTGGAAGAGACCTTTAAAATCATTAAATCCAACTGTCAGCCACACTGTGACCTTGGATTTCCTCAGGCACTCTACCACACAGTCTGGCTACACTGTCTCCTCTCAGCTGGGCACATTCTGATGGCCATGAAAAATAAAATTCATTAAATGTTAGTGTTAAGGAGTAATTGTGTACTGGGCAATGGCTGGAATGCTTTGCAAAAAAAAAAAAAAAAGAAAAAATTGGCAATTGGGTAGATTAATATTTGATGTAAACACATAAACCCAAATCTTTGTTCACAAAGCCTAACCATGATGATGAAACACATAAAAAAGTGAAAGATTTTTTAACATCCTGTCCTTAAGATATTATTGTATCTTATTATATACTAAAATATATTCTGCCTCTCTGTCCCACTCTGGTAAGACTCCCATGCAGAGCTGCCTCCAGCCCTGGGGTCCCAGCACAGGAAGGACATGGAGCTGTGTGAGCGAGTCCAGAGCAGGGACACCAAGGGGATCAGAGGGATGGAGCAGCTCTGCTGGGAGGAAAGGCTGGCAGAGCCGGGATTGTTCAGCCTGGAGAAGAGAAGGCTTTGGGGTGACCTCATTGTGGCCTTGCAGTGCCTGAAGGGAACCCACAGGGAATGATGGAGAGAGACTATTTCCAAGGGCCTGGAGTGACAGGGCAAGGTGGAATGGCTTCACACTGACAGAGAGTAGATTTTAGGAAGAAATTCTTTCCTGTGAGGGTGACTGTGCCTGCCCCATCCCTGGAACTGTCCAAGGCCAGGTTGGATGGGGCTCTGAGCAATGTGGTCTAGTGGAAGGTGTCCCTCTCCACGTCCCAGGGATTGGAATGAAAAGATCTTTCAGGTCCCTTCCTACCCAAACCAACCTGCGATTCTGTGATGCTGATTGAAAGTGACTCCCTGGCTACAGCAGTAGTGAAGTCCAAGCCTCTAATTTCCCTCATGTTTGGAACATGTTCAAGTCTAGACCTGCTGGCTTTGGGGGTTTTCAGCCTCCTCTATGGGCAACAAAGAAAGGGCTAAAAAGGGGGATCAAATTATGGGAGAAAGGTAGAGAGTTACTTCAGGCTGAAATGTGGCACATGTCTCTTGGAGCTGGAGACAGCAGGGCCACCAGCTGCGTTGTCCTTGGTTTGGGGCCCCCTCCTCTGCCACGATCCACACATCCCCATGCCCAGAGGATCAGGCTGATGTGCAGCGTGTATTCCCCTAAACGGGCTGAGAGGCAGCGGGTGTTTTTGGCCCCGTCTCTGCTGGTGCTGCTGTGCTGCGGGGTGTGGGGCATCCCTGCGCGGAGAGGCAGCTGCCAGAGCCGTGGCTGCCCGGAGCGCAGGCTGTGCGGCTTGGGCAGGATTAGGAGCGGGTGACAGATGCACAAGGTGGCCTGAGGGCTCGGAGCGTGGCTGGCCAGGCATAAATACCACAGCTTATACCGCAGGCTCGGGGGTCGGGGAGGGCTGGGGGCGCAGGGAGGAGGCTCGGGGAGGGAGGAGCGGGTTCAGCCCCTGTAAGGTAAAAGGGAGAGAGGGAGCAGATGGGCTTAAGAAGGTGGCAGTCGCATATCCCCGGTTTAAGGCTTAGGCTCAGGGAGAAAGAGCCGGCGTTACAGCAGCGCGGGGGAATTCTGGTGTGGGAAAACGCGGTGATCTCGAGGTGGGGAAACAAATCCGAGCTACGGGCAAGTGAGGATTTCTGCAGAAATACGCCTGTGCATGTGTTGTATCCCAGCCCCTGGTGCTCCCGGTGCCCTCAGTCGGCGGGTGTCCCCGGGATGCTGGAGCCGGGCTGGGATGTGGCTGCGGCTGTGGCTGCGGGGGCCCCGAGCGCCCCGCCC
>VXBX01006890.1:46691-66398 GCA_013400415.1 Scytalopus superciliaris
GGGGCGGGGCAGCCACAACCGGGGGGAGCCGGCGCCATCTCCCGGTGTCGGGAGAGACGGAGGGAGGGAGGGAAGGAACGAAAGGAGGAAAAGAGGGAGGGATGAGAGGGAAGGAGGAAGAGAGGGATGCAGGGAGAGAAGAGAGGAAGAGGGGGAGGAAGGCAAAGAAAGAGGGAGGGAGGGAGGCAGGCAGGTTATCAGGAAGAGAGGGAAAGGGCGAGGAAGAGGAGGGGAGGAAGGAAGGGAGGGAGGCATGATGGAAGGAGGAAAGCAGGATAGAAGGAGGAAGGCAGGATGGAAGGGAGAGAGGGAGAGGGGCAGGGAAGAGGGAGAGGGGCAGGGGAGAGAGGCACCGTGTAACCCTGTCAGGCGGGTGCCCCCAGCGCACAGCAGGACACTAAATGGTCACCGAGGTGTGGCATCCCGCCCTGAAGGGGACGGGAGCACCCAAGGGTCGTAGATGCTCTTTGTCAAAAGCAACGATGAAAGTCAGAAGGTCCCCAAAAGCTTACAAAGTTTTATTAGTGAATTACACACTTGGCATGGGTATGTCTGTGTAGCTACTTGGTTTGGGCAGCTTCACAGAATCACAGAATGGGTGACCACAGTGGGACATCTGGTCCCACCTCCCTGCCCCAGCAGGGCCATCCCAGAGCACATGGCACAGGACTGTGTCCAGACAGCTCTGGAATATCCCCGGTGAGGGAGACTCCACACCCTCTCTGGGCAATCTGTTCAGTGCTCAGTCACTGCACAGCAAAGAAGTTCTTCCTCATGTCCAGGTGGAACTTGCTGGGCATCAGTTCCTGCCCGTTCCTCTTGTCCCATTGCTGGGCACCCCCAAGCAGAGCCTGGTCTGTGCTCTGCCCCCTCCCTGCACACACTGACACACATGGGGGAGGTCCCCTCTCAGTGTCTCTTCTGGAGGCTGAACAGCCCCAGCTCCCTGAGCCTTCCCTCCTGAGAGAGATGCTCCAGTCCCTTCAGCATCTCCTCAGCCCCTGCTGGACCCGCTCCAGGAGCTCCATGTCTCTTGTCCTGAGGAGCCAGAGCTGGACACAGCACTCCAGATGTGCCTCACTGGGGCTTCCTAAACTGGGAGCTTCCAGGAGCCCTAAAGTATGGGGCCATTATAGCTTTTATTGACATCCATTTATACCCAACAGAGCTGGAATTAAACTCTATCAGCTACTTTACTATAGGAGAGCCCCTTTTTCTGCAAAGCTTTCCATTTCTGTCTTTGGGTCATTCCCAACTTCCTGATCATCACACCACCCGTACTACAACTTTCGTGTTTATCCCTGTCTTTGAATTGCAGAGTCTCTGATTATGGGAGGTTTATAGATGCAGAATATTGTATCAGTCAGTTTTCCTCTGCATACTCTACTAAAGGAGGTAGACAGAGTTCTGCATCCACATTTTTTCACTGCTGATGTTGGATATATCATCAAGGGAACTTATTTTCATTATAGTATCAGGCACATGTTTTTGGAGATTCTCTCTGCTTCATGCTCAAACAGGAAAGTTATGCAAAGGTTAATGATTTAAATGTGACAGGTATGATTTCTGCAGAATAAAGGTCCTTTTCTAAATGGGGGAACAGCAGTAAACTGTGAGTTACCAGTACAGAGAATTGACTGGGAACCCTCACACGCTTGTAGATCTCCCACAGACAGACTGAGAGTAACTAATGGATGTTACAAGAATTGGCTTCAGTCTTCTCTCATAAAATTTGCAGTAAATTCTGTCAGAGTGGAGCTGTTTTGTGTGGGGCTGCTGCAATTCTGACTGGATTTAAATGCTTGCCACAGCCTGTTAAGCAAATCAGCGCTCTCCAGTACCTTTGTCAAGCTTGTCTTTTTGTTTAATAAGATTTTAATTAAAAAAAAGTGAAATTCTTGAGTTACCATATTTTTAAGTAGATCACATTACACAGAATTAACTAGACCTCCTAAGTCCTTCAAGCTCTTCACGTGTAACTTGACATCTTCAGTGTGGAGTGATTTTATTTCCTCCCCCTTCCACTCCTCCCCAAGTGGGAGATGGCTCCCAGGACACCAGGGCAGGAGACAGACCAGTGTGGGGAAACTTCTGTGATTTCACACTAAGGTGATTTTGTGACTAAATACAATATAGAAAAATCACCATTGGAGACCTTCTACTTGGTGGAATCTTTAAAAAGCAGCTTTCAAAGTAAAAATTCCAAGCAAAAAAACCCCCACAAACACCTCGGTTGAATAGGATGCAATATGAATAACAGTATTTCCCTAATTTTTGATAAATAAATATGTAATTTTTTACTTCTTTCTGATTCTCACTGTGTACTGAAACATTTCACCTGCACCTGTCATGGGAATTCATAAATATAAGTACTTGCTATTTCTTTCACGTTTGGTCTGGCAGCTTTACACTTTAGGGAACATTTGCTGATCTCTGTCTTTATTTCTGAAAAATGCTGATTAAAAGACTTCAAATGTTTGCAGAAAAGTTTAGCTTCTGAAAAAACCTCAGACTCAACTAAATTACTAAATTACTAGGTTAAAGTTTCCAGATAGTCTTTATTATGACTTATCAGTTTTGAGGATTTTTTGGTGTTCCTCCTCTCCCCATACCCCCTTGTTAAAGCCACTTTATACAGCATTCTTTTCAAGTTTAAACTATAATTACTTTTTAAAAAAATCTTTAGTCTGAAATGGAATACTTTGTTTGCTGAAAATACTTATTTTTTTTCCCCCTTGCAAAAGGTCCCCCTTCTTGAGGTCTTTGGAGTTTTATCCTAATTCAGGAAAGAAAACAATAAAAATCACCATATCCAAATTTTTAGTGCAATAGGAAACCATTTCCCAGCTGGAGCCATGGGCACCTGAGTCTATTGGCCCAGATTTTTGCATTATATCTGAAAGTTTTTATACTGAAGGCTCTGGATCAAGTCATGGTTTTGCCATATTTAGAGGAGAAATGTGAGTGGAGTTTCTCTTGTCCCAGGGCACTGTCCTCCCCAAAGGGGTGTTGTCTGGGGTCTTCAGCAGGTGACTGCTTATTCTTGTTCCACGTTCATCCTGAGTCACCTGAACTGAAGTATAGTCTGACAGACTTGCACAGGTCTGTAAGGCATAGTGAAATGACACAGATTATTTTTTACTGACATGTCTCATGAAGGAACAGAAGGTGAAGGCATCAGAAGGCATCTTGTCCTGTGTAGGCAATGGAGGAGGATCCATTGCAGGTATGTTTGCTAGATTTTCACAACGAAAGTTTCAAGTTCATTCATGGTTATATATTCTAAGGACATTGGTTACACTAATGCCCAAATTCTTCACCGTTCTTTCAGATTAGGGTTGGAAAAGGGATGCAGCTCTTTCAGCCTGTTTATGTGACTGAGGTGTTTGAGTCATACCTTCTGCCTCTTTTGTGAAAGGAGAGGAGGAATGCGAATAAAAAGCAGGACCATATTTGCTCAGTGCATTGACAGGCCTTGACACCTCATCCTTCAGATCACATTACAAATGAGATTCAACGAGTTTTTCAGTCTTTCCTGCTTCTCACAATCACTTTGAGTTTGATACCCTTTTCATTAGAGACGTTTCTTTTGTAGCCTCTCTCTTCAAAGTCCCCGTGTGTTCCTGGTGTTTCTTCTGCATTTATCGCCTCTTATCACATATTTAGGGTGCTCCTGTGTGACTTTTGTCTTTTTTAGTCACAAAGTATCTACTATATTTGTGTTCCATCTGAGGAGTCTCTAAATGCTCCTGGGAAGGACATGAAATCTAAAATTACCCATCTCTGTCTTTAGATCATCATGATAGTCCTCTAATCCCAGTGCACAGTATCAGGATACTTTGCTTTTTGCAGATGAATGTCACTATCTGAAGAAGAACAAAGGTCCCATCTCCAGCTCAATTAGGCAGTTCTGAGTGCAAGCTCTCGTCCTGCCCATCACTGGGTATAAATTTGTGCTAGGGCACTTGAGGGAAACTTAGTTTAACTAACATCCTGGTAGCTTGCCAGAGAATGTGGTTTAAGATGATCTGCCTTCAAAGCTCTCCAGGGGAACATAAATTTAAAAGAGTCCTTAAGGAAAGATTAACTTGAGAAAACTTACTAGAAATTAAACATTTTTTAAACTGAAAGGTCTGTGCAAATGCAAAGGTAACATTAACCCGGTCCGAGCAGTAAAGAACATCAAATTATTTTGGGTTTCTTCAAATAAAAAGTTTATTTATGACATATTTCATCAGATAAAGACATATGGTATTACACCATTGTCCAAGGGCAAGAATTGCCTATAACAAATCTGTTTGTCTTCTACTTTTGCCATTTTCTTTTTCTGGCCTTGCTGTTAATTGACCTTCCCAATAATGTTGACTTGAGTACTGTGAAAAAATATTCCTCCCTCCATAGACACCAGCATGAACTCTTAGGCTTGGATCAGACACGTGAGGTGAGGTTGCTGTTAATTCCTTATGTTCCTACCCACAAATATTCAAAAGCTCTCTTATCTGGAGGTCCTGTCCTCTGTGGGTGACTTGGACTGGCCCAGCAGTGACAAAGACCTGACCTAACTTGGTTCCTGAGCAGGACACTGGGATTTGGAGTAGGGTGAATGGACAAAGGATCTCCAGAGCATGAAACTCCAAGAGTCCTGTTGTGCTGCTTTGCTAAGCTTATTTATGCATGGAGATAAGTTTATTTTTCAGTCAGTGGCTCCATGCTTCTGAGAATTTTCATGTTTCTGAGTGGAGAAGACCCAGTGTCCATGCATTTTTTCCCCCCTGCAACCTGAAATAAAAGCACAGCTCAAGGAAGGGACTTGATTGTTTGTTTGTTTGTTGTTTTTTTTTTCCCCAAAGATATTTAGTTGATCCTGGAAGCAGACACAGACTGCAGATGAAGCAGTCCCTTACAATGCTGTCTCATCTGTTCACCTGCTTGTGCCCATGCTTTTATTTTTGAACCAGGGATCACCTCTCTCTTCTAAGTACTTCAATGGGTGCTGGTAAGCAGTGATAATCCTGCAGTTTTGCAGTAATCCAGAGGACCTTTATTCAAAAATAAGCAGCGTCTGTCCCAGACATAGGAATATTTCAGTGTCCTTGAGATTCCCCTTTGTTTTTCCCTCTGCTTTAGCTAATATTTATTTTTATTTCTGATTCTTTTTTGCAGCTGCCAGCAGAAGCCTGTGCAGCCTTGAGACTGGAAAGTCAGATGTTGGTGTTATGAGTCCTATTTTTGCTCTTAGTACTGGCAGGGCACCCACAGGCGGTCTGAGATGGCTCCAGTTCATATTGTCCCTTGTTGTCGTGTCTGTGTGCTAGAAAGAATCTCTCTTCCCCTTGACTAGCTTCCCTGTTTATATTTTTTCATGTTTTCAAATGACTTCTCTTTTTCTGGACTTAAGTCAGTAATAATTAGCAATGCAAATGGCAATTACAGTCAATCTTCTCTTACGCTCCCTTGGTTCTAAGGAGTTCTGACATAAATATAAATAAAATAATTACAATGTAATCTATTTACAGACAAAATTCCTAGTCGTGCTGAGGACTTCCCAGCAGGAGCAGGAAGTGCAGAAAGTCAGTGCCATCCATGTTATAGAGAAGGAACACCATCCTGCTGAAAGGAAATGTGGTTGCAGTATCAGTCCCTGTGGAGCTGCTGTTTGCTGCTGCTGCTGCTGCTGCTGTTTTTGTGGAGGTGAATTGTAAATCACTACATTTCCAGTCTTTTTGCCAAATATCCAAGGCCACTGGAGAACCACTGAGGAATACTCAACGTTTCTTTGCAATCACCTCCCTCTGTGCTCGAATACCCACCAGTGGCAGGACCTTGACAGGCTCCCTGTGTTTTATGTGCAGTGCACCTAAAAATAGATGGATCTGGACATAATGAAAAGTTCAACGTTTGTAGGGATTGAAACCTTTCTCCCCACTGGCCTCAGGCCCTCAGGCCCCTGGAGATGTGACAGGGTTGGGCAGGTGTGTTACAAATGCCTTGCCAAGTCAAGAAGGGAGAGCAGGGAAGAAGAGGAAGAGGCAAGGCAGTAGTTTTCCTGCAAAGAAGCTTCCCTTTTTGCACCAGTAGTGGCAAAATCCAGGACTGCAGGCAGGAGGTTGCCGTGATCTTGTCTTTTTTCCTGGCATTGATAGTGACTTTTGCTGGTCATGTCCTTTTGAGTTGACATCCAGTCTGCAACACTCCGTGTCTGGCTCTTTAGAGTATCTGCCTTCTAGATATGTTGGATTGCTTTTATTGTTATTAAAATTAGAATAATAATTTCCCACAGGAAGCTGACCAGATGTCCTCATTTAATCAGAACAGATCCCTTTTTTAATGTGTAATATCCAGCTGCCCTAGAATTTCTCAGAACAGGCCCATTAATCTCTGTTTTCTTTATGCCGAGATCCTTGAAATCTGTCAAGAATTGCTCACTAATAATTGCATCTCTGATCCTCTCATCAAGACTAAAATGCAATTCAAAACTCTAGGAAATACTGGTTAGTGCTCAGAACTTCTTTAATAAGAAAATGAACTGATACTCTATTTACAAGGGAATACTTCAGTCCCATCCCTGGGATGTAAAATGTTTTTTAAAGAGTTCATTATGAAAGTATTTTTGGGTTATCTTTGATTTAGCTTGGGCACTGTTTTCTCAGGCAGTAGGAATGTGGTCTGACAGAATGTGTATGAGAGAAAAAATACACATTTTTACATACTGCAGTGCTGGAAGGCTGGGTTGGCTTTAGCTTGGCAGTACAAGAAAGGAAATTTTCCTTAAGAATGATAGCCACTGTTGAAAATGAGGCTGATCCACAGCCTCTGAGTAACATGGAAACTAAATCCTTGTCTCTGCTAACAGTATAAACAGCACAATTCAGTTGGAAGAATGCTTGGAGATATTTTTATTCCAGTCATAAGACCCCGGTGCATTGAGTAATAATTTTTATATTAAGGATTTTTTAATATATTTGGTTTATTTGTTTTCAGGCTGTAATAAATGACTTTAGGATAAACGTTTTCCACTTTTGGTGTAGTTTTAATTGAAACATTGTATTTAATTCATAGAAATTCTTAGTGCATGTAAGAGCTCTGTCTGAAAAGAGGAAGAATAGGTTATATAATCATTGGCAGCTACCAGTGTGGTCACTCCCTGTCCCACAGAAATCTGCCACTCTGCTCGGATATTTATTGTCCACTGTAATTATGACAAATCTTTAAATCCTTTCAGTTACTATTCACATGCTCTGGGGGCTCATGTCCCAGGGTGTTGTAATTTCCATTTGTCAAGATAATCATAGTAGGCAGAATATGGATGAAAGTCTTGGGTGACTTCCCACAGCAGCACCTTATTTACACATATATGCTTAAATGGAAAAGTGTATTTATATATATAGATAGATAGATAGATACATATATATATATATGTATATGTATAAAATACACATATATGTATATATATATATACATATAAAATACACATATATGTATAAAACTATATAAATATATACTCTTTATAAAGTTTGTTGTCAGTGTTGTTTGTAGTACACAATAAATTCCTTGAAGAGTTAATGAAGAGAAAAGAGGCCCCAGTTTGTTGAGATTTCTATCAACCTTGTGCTTTTGATCCAACCC
Source organism: Scytalopus superciliaris (assembly GCA_013400415.1). Taxonomy (NCBI): domain Eukaryota; kingdom Metazoa; phylum Chordata; class Aves; order Passeriformes; family Rhinocryptidae; genus Scytalopus; species Scytalopus superciliaris. Next base: position 54,318 of record VXBX01006890.1, read on the forward strand.
AGAGCAGCAGAAATCCAAGGAGAATCCTGTCAGTGACAGCCATTTGAGCAAAAATTTTTGGACACTGTGGTTTGCAAAGTATGTTACAACTGCAGTGCATGGCTAAGACTAAGGTTGGACTTGATGATCCTGGAGGTCTTTTCCAGCCTTTTCGACACAGAGACAGCCAGAAATATGGCCAGGGATAAAAAGGAGGGCTCTGACACAGGATACTGAAGCCTTTTCCATCAGAGAAGGGAAAAATGTTGCAGAAAACCATTCTAAACAAAGGATTTAGTGTGTGCTGGGGAAAATGCAAGTGCGCTGATCAAAACCTAGAAAGACCCTTTGATGGTCAAAGAGCAAGAAAGCGAGGGAGGAGCATTGTCCTGAGGATGAGGAGGCAGTCATGGTATATTTTAAGCATCCAGCAATAGATCCTTTCATATCTAAAAATAAAGATCTATGGATCTCCTTCAAAACACATGGAAGCAAATGAGATTATTTTCATTGACCTTTGAATTGATAACCATAAATAGATGGTTTTTCTCTTTTCCCCCTTCTGTTGGAGAGGAAGAGAAAATTTTGGGTTTCATAGCTCTTTGAGCTAAGCTGTTGACTCTGTCTGCTGATAGTTATGCACAGATCCCTCTCCACTCCCAGTCTTAGGAAAAAGAACACTGGAGCTGGAAGTGAGATGAGCTGAGAATGGGTGACTCAAGAAATGGCAGTGTCCAACACACCTAAGCATGAGGAAAGGAAAAAAAAAAAATTATACAGAAAACAGCAATTGGGATGACTCTGATGTCTTTGGTGAGGGTGAGAGAAATGGGGTTTTTTATGGCAGTAAGGGACTGAATCTTCAGATACCTGCTCTAACTTTCTTTAGACCTTGTGCTACAAAGCCATTGCACTGAAAACCAGAGCAGTGACTTCAGTGCCTATGCACTAACATGCTTTAGGGCACACAGCAGCTTGAGCAGAGAAAGGACAAATCCTTTGTTGGCACCTCAAAATATTGGCAGTCTCCCTGACTTAGGGTAGATCCCAGTCCTCCCATGTCCCTGCAGACTCTGGATGCTAATTCCCCCTGTTAGAGGTGCCTGGAAAGGTTTTGGATCTATACACAGCAGCCCCTGGTTTGCTTGCTTTTTCCATTCAGTCACAGAGTTTTGTCCCTCTGAAAATACTTAGACAGTGTTGGGAAGCAGAGTCCTGGTACCCCATCCTGTCTCCCACAAGTAGAAAAGATCTTCAGTTATGGCTGGATTCTTTTCTCTGCTGTTGTATTTGTCTTTAAAATCGTTGCTGAGCTGTTCTATTGACACCTTGTCATTTCTTTGGTGCTCTTTCTGTATGAAGCAGAACAGCAGCAGCAATGATAGTGGGGTAACTAGTTCAGGCTGAGTACATTATTAATAATGTCACCTTTTCCATAGTCAAAACCAATTTTTGTTTTGTTTGCTGTTTCTTTAGAGCGATTTTTAAGTCCTTTTGATTTGGAGGAATTAAGAGCAGTGTACCCAAAAAACCTCATTATTCTTTGAGGCAGGAAACAGCAGAAACAGTCAATTTTAAATTTAAAGTTTGCACAAGTACCTTCTTTCAGAAGCCATGTCCTAGCCCTCTTTTACCCACAAACACAGACTTAGCCCTGCACAGTGGTGCCAGAAATGGCTGTATTGTGTGATTCTGTGATTACTGAAGTGTGTACTTCACCAAACCTGTGTCAATATAAAGCAGTGCTGGACTGTTCCCTCCTCTTCTCTCCATAAAGGATGTTCCATTATCTCCTGCCATGTAACTGCAAAGGCAAGTGGGAAAGAATTCATCCTCTCAAAAAGATTATAGGAGCTGCTTGATATGTGAACCCCAAAGCCCAGTTCTCTTTATTTAATTTGAGAGGACCTACTTACTAGTATTTTAAGTACATGGTTAACTTCAGGCACACAGCTTCCTGTGAGCCAGTCCTGCTCATGCTCAGAGATAAGAACTTAAACTGTGGTTCATCGAGCTGTTAAAATCAGCTTGCCAGCCTGAGTGAAGGCAGCAGGAAGAATCCTGCAGATAGCCATGTCCTTTGATATAAAACAACTGGAAATTTATCTCATGCCCTGATTCTGTCCATAGTCTTGATGCTCTAATTCCGTCTGTTCTAACTCTGAAAGCAGAGTTTTGCTCATTAATACCAAATTCATATTTGTCTGGCAGCATCACCTTGGAAGACACAGATTGTTGAAGAGCCAGAAGGTGGTAGTTTTCCTTCATGTCACTGTGAGTTAAGTATCCATACACCTTTTTCCTTTGGGAAGAGGCAGGAGTTGGAGAGGGAAAAATCTCTCTCATTCTGCCTCAGAATGAAAACAGTAGTTGAAGGTTTATTTACTTATTTCTCATGAAAAGGAGTTGTTTTGAATTCTCAGATAACTCTTGTTTCAAGCTTTGAACTTGTAGGGCTGTCCCAGAGAAAGCTATTTCTATTTAGAAGAAGATGAATTTATGACATGGCATTTTTATGTCAGTGCCCAGCATTTTAGGAGAAACCCTCTGTGCTGTGAAGCTTATTATTAAATTGCATTTGTCAGTAATGCAAGAATTTGCTATTAAGAAGGAATGGAGATCCAGGCCTTGGGGAGGGTATTCCAGCACTGTTAAGATGGATTATGGAGATCTAGCCTTGCATATTGATTTTCTTTTCCCCTTGTCTTATCAGATACCACACCACCTGCTCAGAAAGCCTTGTTTGCTGTTGAGCTGTCTGCATTTTCAGAAACTTGTTTTGCCTGACATTTAGATAAATGTTTGAATCACTTTTAAAATGCAATAAAAGAGGGCTGTGAAGCACTCGGTGATTTGCTGTGGTCTTGATACTGCCTGGCTCCACTTTTCTGGCTCTGTTAATTTACTTTAGCTGGCTTGTGAAGGCTCTCCAGTGAAAATGTCCAGGAAAGAAGAACAAAACAACAACTCTTCTTCCAGTACAACAGTGAGAGAAATCTAAGTCAAAGAGTCACTTTGGGAACCTGTGACATCCAGTACTAATTTGCAGCATCACCTAAAGCAGGCAGCCTTTGGCTTTATCTATCAAGAGGGCACTTCAAAATGAGTGCAGAGTTCTTCTGACCGTGTTGGGTGCTCTGGGAGGCCACCACTTCATGATTAAAGGGTTGGGTGAGAATCATGGAATTTTAATGTAACACCAACTTAGGAGACGTTCACAGGGCTGAAGATATTTGTAACATTTGGGTGCTTTGTGTGAGGCGGAGCTGAAGCTTTTGAACTGCAGCCAGCATTGCTGGTCATGCTCCTGCCATGCCTCCTAGCCGATTCCATGGAGATTTCCTTGCATTTCGGATAGAATGGCTCCTCTCAGATGGTGTTTCATATTCTCATGACTTCAGCCTGTCTGTTCTGAAATACCAGCATGCCTGCTGGTCACTCCTATATGCTCCAGTGGCTCAGGGATGCTGTTCTCTGGCCGGTGTGTGATTTCCCTGTGCTTCTCAGGGATACGGTGTCAGCGTAGCTGTCCTGAGCTTGTGTCCTGAAAGCCTGTTTCCTCATCATTTATCAAGCCAAACCTGCCTTTTCTCCTGCCCCCACCCCAGACTTTCTCTCTCTTTTTTGGGAAGTTAGACTTTGAGTCTTCACTGGGACTCACTTAAAGCTGAAGGAAAAGTGGTTGAAGGAAAGAAGGAAAAGATATAATCGTCAAATGACAGGGACTCCTTAAACAAAAAGGGACTATTTATCACTACAGTTTTGAGTTGGGAGAGGTGATTCTCTTCTTTCAGTCAGAGATGGATTTTTCAAGCTTTAACATTAAATTAAATATGTCCTTTAAAATACATGATTGCTTCCAATATACTGATGCTTTTCTGCTGGAAAGACTTGCTCTTTGCAACATTTTTTGCTCTGACTCTACTTCGCAGCCCTCAGGAAGTTCTAACGGTGGAATGAAGTCAACTTTCCACCTAAAGGAAAAGTAAATAAGCATAACAGAGTACCTGAGAGAACCCACTTTTGCACTCACAAGAGTGCTCAAGTACTCTGGAGTGGTAGCAGTTTCTTCTTCATGAGGGAAAACATATTAGCCAAGTCCCTTAGTAACTTATCAAGTATCCTTCCTAATCAAGTTTTCCACTGCACATGATTTATTTACTGTGCCTGCATTTTATATCCCTCTTCTTTGAGCACAATTTGTGCTGCAGAACTTTCTCCCTCAGGCTGGACTGCCCCAGCCTATGAGTAAACCTACTCTCCTCACCTGTCCAATGCATCTGGTGTGTCTGCTGTACGTTTTCTTGTCCCACTGATTTCTTTGGACGGACAAACTCAGGCACCAGGGGAATATGTGACTTTAGACCTGGCAAGGAGGCATTAACAGATGAAGATTGCACAAGTCTGCTCTCCAACACGAAACCAATGAGAACATACATTATGTCTCATACCACAGAAAGGTGATAGTGAGAGACATAAGCTGCTACCATAAAAAGACCAATTTTGGATATATATATTCACTGACATTTGAAATGTTCTCTTTCCATATGTAAGAGATGTAAGTGGGATTCTAGCTCATATATTCAGGCTACAATGTGTCAAATATAACATGAAATTGCAAAAGTCTGATGCTGAAACGATGATGAATGTGTGGTTAAATTTTAGGAACTCACAGACCTAACTGCTGAGATCCAATTTACTCAGTGTATACACCATGTCCTTCATTATAGCCATGTTTATTTAATTTTTTTTCTCTTTTTTTCAGGCTATGATACTGGTTATTGATCATCAGCAACTGTACAGACTGATAACAAAGGACAAATAAAATACAGATACAAATGATTATTCAGTATCTTCTACGTCCATTGCCCAGTTGTCAATTCTGCAAAAACATTTTGATCTGTAACATGACAGACATTGGTTTTTTTATATGATACCTTTGAAAGTAAAATGTTTTAGTGCTCAGTGCTCTGCAGCTTTGAATTCTTATTTAAATACTTGTTTGGACTTGTGTGCCCTGAAGTCCACAGCCTTTACCACTTGAGGCAGAGATTTTGTCTTCTTTAACCAGTTGCTTCCTTTTTCTCATTTCTTTTACTCATTTTAGATGGAACTTTTACTTTACAGTCCTTGGAGGAACCAAATTCTAGCATTAGTTACATATTTTCTGCTGACATCCTATTCCACCTTCATTTTTGAGTGATGCTTTTTTAATTAAAATAAATAATTACAGTTGAAACAAAGAATAGAAACAATATGATACTTCAGATGAACATTGTTGGAATCAGTGGAGCAAAAGAAAAGAAACCATTCTGCAAAATCTGTTTTTTGCCTTGTTTTTTTTACTACAACAGTTTCCCAATTGTGATCTCATGACAACAATCTCATTCCTGCTGTGATAAGACAGGACACCCATCTTCCTCCTGGTATCTTCTTCCATTCTTCTGAACACTTTGGATAAAAATGGGCAGTAAATTGGAGAAAAAGGGAAGGGCTAATGCCAGCTATTATGCTATGACTGTGTTAACTTCACTGACTTAGGGAATAATGCCTAAGGATTATTCTAGCTCATCCTGTACACACAGATAACTCCTTGCACGAGTGTAAAAGTTCAGTCTATCCTACTGGTGTTAGAAAGACAGAATTTACTTGTCATCTCAGTAAACTCTTGGATTATAAAGTAATTTAGTTACTTTTTTATTCAAAGTCCTGGTTAAAAATATTTAACCATTCATGGTCTTAATTTCTCTAAAATGTTTGTGGGGTTTAGAAAGAGCCTTTGAAAAAGGTTCTGTGATGCACCTGAACAGGTATCTGAGTATCTTTAAGAAACTGGGACCACATTTCTCTTTGGAAAATAAATTCTTGGACATCTGGCCTGCCACCCTTCCCCTCATCAGCAACATACCTTCTGTAAGAAGAGGCCAGAAAACAGCTTCTGAATGCTTGCCCACAAATTTCTCTGGTAGTGAAAAGGCTTTAAGACTATGCAAGAACAACTGTGATACTCTGAGACCAGTCAGTGCATAGCTACAGTGTGTGTTCTAATTCACTATAAAACCCTTCTGGGCGTGAATATTATCCCACTAAATATTGATAGTATGCCCAGCCTCGTTTCCTGGTGTAGTTTTGTTGTTTCATATCTCAGTAATTCCCCACCTTTCTCTTCCTTACCTTCCTCCTCTTGCAAGGCATACTTTCTGCTTCCCAAATTTGAGCCTAAAGATGTTTGTGCAGTCAGCCCATCTGGGTACTCTGGTATGCCACGTCATTCAACCAGCTTTCCCAAACTCTCTACTCCTATTGTTCTGGTTTCCCACTGCTCTTCTCCCTCCTTCTGCCAGATGCTGTCTCATTCTGGGTCTGACTTGAGGATATTAATTCAGTTTGACTTGCATCCCACAGCTGTTATTTGATCTCATTTTCCCCTTTTTTCCCTCCTCCCCCTTTCAGTTTTGACCTAATTCCAGTGTGTCGTTATCTAATTCATTTGTTCTGGGGAAGGTGTCCCTGCCCAGGGCAGGAGCTTGGAACAAGATGATCTGTAAGTTCTCTTACAACCCAAACTATTCCATGATTCTGTGATTTTTATTTTTTGCTATTATTTAAATAACATTAGGGCAGCACAGTTTTAGTCAAAAGCTTGAACTGCTCTTATCCAAGAAATGTACTTAAACCACTTTATTTTGTTTGCTATGCACAGTTTCTATCATTTTTGTTGGTTAATGAATTCCCTGACTGAAGGTCTAAGTTGCTGTTCTGTAGATATGGAAGAGAGAGTCACACCCCTTTGGCCTCCATATTTAATTGGCATTTGATTTTACTTTACCTCCAGAGAGCTTTAGAAGGAATGGGTAACTTCCAGCCTCCTGCCATGGACAAGGACACCTCCCACTATTCCAGGTTGCTCAGAGCCCCATCCAACCTGGCCTGGGACACTCCCAGGGATGGGGCAGCCACAGCTTCTTTGCTCAACCTGTGCCGGGACCTCCCCACCCTCACAGGGAAGAATTTCTCCCTAATATCCAATCCAAACCTGCTCTCTGTCAGTTTGAAGCCATTCCCCTTGTCCTGTCACTCCAGGCCCTTGGAAATAGTCTCTCTCAATCTTCCCTTATGGGCTCCCTTCAGGCACTGCAAGGCCACAATGAGGTCACCCCAAAGCCTTCTCTTCTCCAGGCTGAACAATCCCAACTCTGCCAGCCTTTCCTCCCAGCAGAGCTGCTCCATCCCTCTGATCACCTTGGTGTTTTGTTCTGTCATTTGGGAATGTAATGTTGCTGGTTTTGGCTGGGGTAAAGTTAATTTCCTACAGAGTGGCTGGTATGGGGCTGTGTTTTGGTTTTGAGCTGAACACAGTATTGATAATATACAGATGTTAATAACGTAGATATGTTTTTGTTATTGCTGAGCAATTGCTTGCACAGAGCCAAGGGTTTTGCTGCTTTTTCTACTGCCTTGCTGCTGAGGTTACTGGAGCTGCACGGAAGGTGGGAGGAGATACAGCTGGGACAGGTGAGCCCAGCTGACCAAAGGGATATTCCAGACCATATACTCAGTGTATAAAGGGCAGGGAAGAAGGAAGATACTGGAATGTTCAGGGTGATGACATTGGTCTTCCCATGTATTACTGATGGAGCCCTGCTCTGCTGGAGGTGTCTGAATGCCTGCTTGCCCATGGGAAGCGGTTGAAGAATTCCTTGCTTTGATTTGTTTGTGCACAAAGCTTTTGCTTTCCCTATTAAAATGTTTTTATCTCAACCCATGAGTTTTCTCACTTTTACCTTTTGTATTCTCTCTCCTGTCTTGCGGTCTGGGGAGCAAGCTAGGGACTTTGCTGGCTGGGGTGAAACCAGGACAACAACTAATTTCAGTAATGGATGGGGCATTGCCAATAGACTGTAGATGGTTGGGATTTGTGATTATTTTGCTCTATAGATATCTAAGCTTGTTCTGTCAATGAGGCTTGGCAGTCAGCATGAATGCTGCTTGCCTACTGCACCATGGCTTCTTCATATCCCCAAAATGTGTCTTCTCCAAGAGCAGCTCAGTATATTTGGTGTGACAGAATGGTCTGGGCTGAAGCAGGAAGGGCAGAATACACAAGCCTGAAGGATACCTACAGTAGGAGGAGACAGGAAAATGCACAGGGGGACCACAACACACCAAGCAGCAGATCTGGGGATCTTATTCAAGCACTTGAATTTTTTTTCTAGCTTTTTTTGGAACAGTTAAGCAAAAAAACCATAATTTTTGTGATTGGAAGTTCTTATTGTCCCTCAGTGTTATAACCTGAGAGGTCTGTGCTTTGTTTGATTACTGTGGAGTTTTCCTTTGGTTTTGCTGGGTGTGATTTGACATATCAGACTTCCAGCTCCTCTAACAGGTCTCCCTCCCAAGAGATCTCTTCTGTTCAGCAGACTATGCAGAATTACAACTAATTACAACTATGGTCAGTTTCAGAAGGTGCCTGTCTCTATCCATTAAAATAGTTTAGGCCCTCAGGATATCTTCACTCTTCTTCACGCTTTCCCATGTGTTCTTCCATTCCTTGTCTGCAGTCTTTGCAGGTTCTCCTGTCTATTTACCAGTTTCAAATTCTGCTTCAGTACTTGGCTGCAGGTTTGGAAGTGGATTGACTCACTGGAACTGAGAAAGGCAGCACAGCTTTNTATCTGGAATTATTTAAAAGAAAAATTAATTCAGCCAAGGGCCTCAAACACAGTTACAGTCACATGTGTGTTAAAAACAAAGAAACCCCTCCTTACAAATAGAGTAGTGAACTTTGTGTATCTTTTAGTCCCTTCTACTTCTCAAATCAACTTCCCCCTTCCTATCATCTTTTTAAGAGAATGTAACATATTTACTTAATGTACTCCATTTGTTCTGGCAAAATGAACAGGATTTGTGCTGAATTTCCCTGGAAGTTTTTGGAAGAGCTGTTTTCAGGTCAACTAGTAACAAGGCTCAGCCGTGCTGTTGGCTAAGGGTAGTTCAGAACAGCTCTGCAGGTACTCGTGAGATACAAAAGGTTTGAACTAAACGTTGCTCCCAGCAGCTCTCAGCCTCTCTTGTTCTGCTGATCTCTCTCTAGAAGTCTAAGACAATTCAAAATGGTGAAAAAGAAAACATCTCTGAAAGTCATTATTTTTTCATTATTTTTTTTTCAACTGTATCTTAATCTATAAAATCAGTGAAAGTTGAACGAATGTATCACAAAGTTCAGAGATTCATGGATTTGAGCAAGTAACAGCCACAATTGCAGTTGCCTGCAAATCAATGAATTAAGTGGGAAACTGGGGAGATCTGTCCATTATCTAAGACTTCAAATGAATGCAGTCAACAATCATGCAATGAAAGTAACACAGCATGAAGACAGAGCTGTAAAATACCAGCCTCTAAAGAATACACTTTTCCATTTAATGCTAAACCTTTTACAGGAACATTTTCAGCAAAAAGTTTGAATTAATTAAACATTTTTAACATCAACCCCGAATTTGTATGCCCAAGAGTACTTGAAGCAAATTTAGACTCCTGGGTCTCTATACCCCTAATACGATACGTTTGATGTTACCCCTCTCAATTTACTTGCTTTTTGATCCTGTAGCATGAGCTGATTTCACTTCCTCCTGTAAAGTACAGCACGGCCTTTGCTGGATCTTTCCACTGTTAGATGCCTGGCAATTTTGAAAGTAGGAATTGCATGGCTTATAAGTTTAGGAAATGGTGACAGATGTCTTTTTCGTAAGAGTTAGTCTGTGTGTGCTCAAATTCAAACACATAGTTAGAACTTCGAAAATGGCAAGGGATGATATTCCACCCTGTAGGAAAACAGCAAAAAGATACAAATAGTTCCTTAAACTTGGAGGAAAGACTCATTCCTTGATTTGCATAGTCTTTGGATGTTTGTGGTAGCAGGCAGTGGTTTGGCGAGCATGCTTACATCACCTGTTCATGACTCACCTTGTGCTGATGGCATCATTTTGAGTGCTCAGGTTGAGTCATTGCTTCCCCTCTTCTTTCCACGCTCCAAAAGCAGGTGTCACTCTTGCTTGCTGCTGCAATTGCCTGGAAAAGAGCACCATCTTCTGCCTCCAGCTCAGCTTTTAAGCTGGTGATTCTGCCTTTTCCTGCCCTCCAGCACCTCTCCTCAAGGTCTCCTCATTGGGTCAGGAGGTGCAGATGCCTCCAGTTCTCCCCTTTCCCCTTTCTGTGCCTGCCTGTCCCTATGACCCTTGTCAGCTGGGAAAACCGCCCTGGGTCTGGCAGTTCCTTTTTAACATCCCCTGTTGCAGCCACAAGCAATACAGGCTCCAAAAATAAATAAGGAGTGGGATAAGCAGGAGGTGAACTTACGGAAGCTGCCTCAGCCCCCTCTTCTTGGTAATAGCTGGAGGGCAGCACTCGACACCCGGGAGTGGCCTTTTTCCCTCCTCCACACATTTGAGGGTCTGACATGTTCAGGATGTGATTGATTCTGTCACAGAATACCCCATGCTGGGATGGTCTCGTGAATTGTTGTTCCTTATCCATGCTTTCTCCATACATTTTTCATATATGCTCTTAATACTTCCTGAAATAGATGCAGGTGATTTTTGGGAACTGTCACGTCGTCTGTTTTGCCAGGCAATGAATTCAAGGATTAATCACTGCTTTAGGCAGTACAGGGATACAGAGTCACTCCTATCAATTGCTAACCAAGAAACAAAGTGTTAATTTAGATTTCTACCAGTATAAGGTTCACACAAGGCAAAGAAGATTAAAACCTATGTGAACACGTAGTCTGACTCATATAAATTGTGAATCTGATGGCTGGTTAAGCAAATGCACCTCAGTTATTGAATGGATTTTTTGCATGAGCAGAGTACAAAATACTGAAGTGTTACTTAAAGCATTACTGTATTCCTATTACAGTCTGAATGTAACAAACCAGTGTATTAAATGAAATGCTTCAAAGATGAATCAGTGCAAGAAACCAAAAATTTCCTCTGGATTTCTGTATGCAGGACATGCACTCACTTTTTGAAACATTACAGCTTTTTAAATTGACTGAAATTGCCTGTACGGAACTGCTAGTCAATCCAGAAAGATGCCCACTAAAATTTATTCATCCAGTGCCTTCAATTTGAGCCCCATTTAGAAAGTAAACTATTTCTCATTACTGCAAGTTATTTTACATTACCAGCATTACTTTCTTTAACAGCTGAATGCAAAAACCATTTTATGTTTCTGCGCTTTTGCACATTAAGTTACCTATTTGCTTAATTTGGTGAAAAATAATTTCTTCCATCTCTAGGAATGTCATGGCTCGGTGCTGCTGGGATTGTCTGTCACTGAAAAAAGGACCCTTCTCATCTCAGACATCTCCAATCACTTTTCAATCTTTAAAGATCCTCCCCTGAGGCTTCTGATGCTACAGAGTATCATGTCAAGCCCCCACACTGGGCTATTATTAGCTTTTATTCTGGAATTGTTAAGCTGATTTTGTGTGGCCAGTGATAGGACCCAGGCTCTGTGCTGGCCAGTGATAGGACCCAGGGAATGGCCTGGAGTTGCGCAGGGAGAGAGTTAGGTTGGATATTAGAAAAAGGTTCTTCCCCCAGAAGATGGTCGGGCACTGAACAGGCTCCCCAGGGCAGTGGGCACAGCCCCAAGGCTGCCACAGCTCAAGAAGCATTTGGACAATGCCCTCAGGCACATGGTGGGATTCTTGGGGTGTCCCGTGCAGGGCCAGGAGTGGACTCGATGCTCCTTGTGGGTCCCTTCCAACTCAGAATATTCTGTGATTCTGTGACTTGATCTGGCAGCTTGAACAGAAATGGGATTAAGGGTTAGTAGAAGAGGAACTGCAAAGAGCAGAGATGTTTGAGGAGGGGGTTCAGCCATCCTGTTTGACACACTAACGAAGCCCACGAAGTCCCAGCACGTTACACGCAAAATCTGACTTGTGGTAACTCAGTGGTAAAGGCAGGCTGGGCTCTGTAGCCTCTTGAATTTTACCCTGTGGCAGACAGCGGTGCCTGAGACATAGAGGGCACACTCTACTTTATTTTCCCACAGATTCAAGATGAGCTTCTTTCGCCTCCCGCTCCAACCCCCCCT
>VXBX01006890.1:66425-104754 GCA_013400415.1 Scytalopus superciliaris
CCCTCCCTGCTTTAAATGGCTCCTGTTCAGAACTGATTTAGAAGCAGGGCTGCAGCTGACCTGAGTGTGACTCATGGGATTGGGTCATCCCACATCCAATTCCTTTCCTTCCTAAGGTCGAGATGTAGCGATAAGATCCATGAAAGGTAAAGGTTTGGGATATGCTGCTGGACTGGAGGGCACTGCTGCCAACCCAGCTTCTCCTTTCGCTGGCACACCCATTACCACCCCCGCTCAGTGTTTAATGGGGACTGAAGGCATCTCCATGGAGGTCATTACTAATACGAAGTCTGGGAAAGAAGACAGTAAACAAAATTTGATCAGGAGGTATGGGATGAACACCTCCTTTCCCAAATGCATTGTTACAGTACACAGGAGGCGGTGGGAAAAAATAGATTGCACAGAAATGCTCCTGAAAATTATGCTTCCTTTTTCGGTCCGCTCAGGGGAGATGTAACTATCCTGGTGTGTTGTTTGAACACAGAGTTTACATAATCTTTTCAAGCTCTGCCTTGTAACAACTTGATTTTTTTTAATTTCAATGATAGAACCTTTTATGAGTCTGACCATTACCCTGAGCATGATACAGGCACATTTGTAGCCCTGGCTTCAAGGTGTTTTAGCTTTGGGTGTCTTTGAACTGTTCTTACTGGAGAGATATTGATTCCTGGGTGATCATGGCCCACCTGAAAAGTTGGGATTATACAAATCAAGTTTATTTTGCTGCAGAGGGCACAAGGACTGCAGAGACACAGCTGCTGCATTGCACAGCCCCATGGGGCAGTTCTCTCTTCTGAGCTCAACAGAAAGATGTTCCAGTTTATGTGAAGATGATTGAGATGTGAGATTTTGTGCAAAAGATGAGCACTTCCTTTCTTTGCCTGCTTTCCAGTTGTGCATTATACCTTATTGCATTCCTTTTCTCTATTCCTCCATCCCCCTTTCCATGAGTTGTTCCTTAGCTGGATTGAACAGCGAGAACAATTCCTAGCCAGGCACAGTTTTCTGGTTGTCCCCATTTCAGCTGTAGCCATCCTCTCTTTCTTCTCTTTTAAGCCCCACCAAGCCAGGCCCAGAGTGTGTAGCATAGTGGTGGCTCTGGTCTGTGTCACTTTGCACTTTGATCCAGCCCCCAGAGGTGCTCAAGTGCTGCAAGCACATGAGGAGTTCCACTGACTTCAGTTATGCTTTCTTCCTCTTTCAAGCCTGCTTTTTATTGCCAAGTAGTGCAAAAAACCACATTAGAATAAATGAGATGCAGGTCATAGATTTATGGGTACAATACCACAGTGAAGAAAATTAATCTAAAAATACCCGCTCAGTTCTCCTGGTACATGATTATGTGCAGATGAAGCCCAACAATATGCTCTTTATGGCAAATGGGCATTTATTTTTCTTCCTGTAAATTTACGGCACTTTGGACCTTCTTTGCATGATGATGATTGAAACTGAACTGGTGAAACAAGCTCAAGACCGATGTGATGAAATGAATGCTAATCTCATGGTGTCCCAGTGTAATGAGAATTTATTTTAGCTGAAGTTAGCAGTGATTTATCTAAGGTTGCACCTTTGTAGTGCTGATATAAAGCTTTGCTTTGTTTTTTTTTTTTTTTGGNGTTTGCTTTTTTAAGTCTTAACAATCTGAACATTTCCCATGCATCTGCAGTGTTTTATGATGCTGTCACCCCTTCTGTGAAGGATTTCCCCACTGCATGCCCTGCTCAGAATGCACTCACTCTCCTCAGACACCACAGGGAAATTCTGCCTCTTTGTGTACATCTTGTAGGGCAAGTGAAACTACTGGAAGTTGCACTGAGGCATCTGAGGAATGCTCCCACATGCCATTCCACAGACACTGTTGGGAAAGCTGTGACTTCACCAGGACACTGTTAACAAATAAAAAAGGTCAATGACATCTCGACACAGTGCAGCTGCTTCCTACTTAAATGTGAGTCCAAGCTTCTGCTGTATCAGTTTTTAAACTGATTGGAGTGGTATCTGCAGTTTCCTGAGTAGACAATGCCTCATTAGTGAATCCAAGCAAATCTGGCAAAAGAGGTGGATGACAGTGTCTCACTGATGAACTCTTGAACTTTTTTTCAGATGTTGTGCATTTGAATTACAGTAAAAGAAATGATGAATATTTAAAGGGCAAAAAAGCACAAAAACTCCCCCAAACTCCAAACAAAACCTTTCCAGTGCATATTAAAGTAAGTAAACCCTGAAATACTTGCTGAATGGTTGAAGTGAAATAATGTCCTCAGGAACCCTCACAATATATTCAAGTGCACTCCACTGGTGAGACATTTCAATGATGCCACTATTCACTTTGTGCTCTGAAAAATCTATTTGATAACTAATTGTGCCTTTCCCCTGGTCTAAAACAACTTTTAGTACACTTGTTAGAAATAACACTAAGAATTACTTTATCCATTGATTGAGGATGTGAAGGGACATCAAAACTACTGGCTATTCCTAGTGTGTATTTTTTGTTTTCCATGCAGTAGTCCTTTCAATTCGATTCCTTATGCATAGGTCTCACTAAAACCTTACAATTTACTGTCTGTAACCCAAGAGGGTTCATGTGCTATCAAATGCTATGGGCAGGGAAGGGACACAGAGCTGGACCTTTAGGAATTTTGAGAAGCAAGTACCTGGAGATTTCATCTGAGATTTCTCAATTCATGTATCTGCCTTGAATTTTAACAAACAGCTCCAGTGGAAAACATATTAGAATGTCTTTAAAGAAACATCCTGAGACTACTGCTTAATAACTGTGGGGAGCTAATTATTCCTCAGTGTGCTGTGGAAAAACTCTTGCCCAGATTTTTCCATAACCAAGTTACTTTTCATGCATTGAAACCCCTAATGTGAGTGGCATTGTGTTTTATATGTGGAGTTGAGTGAGGTGATAGGTTAGAAGCCAAGCAATACTATAGCTTGATCTAAGGACACAGGTTAAACCAGTCTCTCCTTTCCTCCCTGGACCTGAAGGGATAGGAGGATCCTCCCACAGGACCCCAGGAAAGGCTCTGAGAGGGGCTCAGGGCTGTGTAGCCTCAAGGACCACAGAAGTCCCAGTGCTGATATAACTGAAAGTAACCTCAGTCAATTATACTCGCTTGTGTGTGACTTTAATGTGAAGTCACACAGAGCAAATTAAGATACGGACATAATTAGTTAATCAGAATTAACTTGTTGGGGAAAGCATATTTTAAGCCTTATCCCAGTCAGACTTTTAGTGTCTACTTACTGCTACTTGTACTACTGAAATGCCTGTTGCATCTAGAAGGAAAAATACTGAGTTTTATTGTTCTTGTTTCTTCTCAAGCTGATATTTGCCATTACTTTGTCCGTAGTCTCTTGTCTGTTTCCAGAATAGCTTTATGCTACATTTTTTACATAAAAAGCAGGATTAAAGGTCCATTGGGGCCAGAGAAACTCCTCTTGGAGCTGAGAAGAGCCAAGGACAGATCTAAATAAGCCCTTGGAGGTCATGGTGCAACCTGAGGGGCAGGAGGAACACGATCCTTGGGCTGCCTGTCAGAGAAACACATTTCTGCCACTCTCGCCTCATGCTGAGGGGGTGGCAGTGAATGGGGCAGGCATGGAGGTGGTGCCTGGGCTCCAAATCAAGGCAAGGCAAGGGAAGAGCACTCTGGGTTTTCTCCAGGATACACAAGTTCACAAATATTAGGACCGCTGGAGTCACAAGGCTTGGCTTGTTGATTTAATACTATTCAGCTGTTCTCTGTCTCCATGTAACTGTACACCTTTCCTAGCAAAACTATTTATTGTCCTATATTAATAATAGCCATGTTTTTCAAAGTCACCTACCACAACCTGTCCTCGCATATAAGTCTCAGACTCTCTTGTGGGATTATGGGAAGGAATTGTGGGAAGGAGCTGCCTTATCCTCCCTGAAGATTTCAAGCTTTGTGAGGTAGCACACACTGCTTGTGTAATGTTTCTGCCCTTAAACCAGAGCTCCCATTTGGCTGCAAAAGCCTCAAAGCACAGAATGTTCTTTGTCATTGACCCACTGATTCTAAACTTGAAGTTGCATGTCCTCATTACAGCCAGGGAGTAGCATCTCTTAGCAGCAAATAAACCACAGTGAGGTGGGACAGGTCGAACTAGTCAGAGACTTTAGGACCCTTTGTGATGGCTACAATAGAACATTAAATTATGTGTGTCAGTCATTAGTTCCCAGTTCATCTAATCTTTTTTTAATCAATTTATTTTGAGATTTACTAGGAGACATGAAAGCATTTTTTGTGCCTGTCTGCATGTGCTGCTTTTCTTCATAACAAGGACTCCTTGGGCTAAAAGATGCCAGTCAGGCTACTCCTTTATAGGTTCACTTCAAGTATTTTATTTGGTATTCCTTGAATTGGACAGCAATTTGATTCAAGTACATATTTGGTTATGTAAAATATCTGGTATGATTAAAGTTATGGATTAGGAGATTTTCCTCTTTGAGTTGTTTAACTAGACATTCCTTATTTGAAACCAGGGCTTGACATCTCTAGCTAGGGGCATTTTCTAATTAAAGAAAATATTCTTTTGAGGTCAGGCATGTCCTAGTAGCCTTCAAAATAAAATTAAAAAACCCCAAAACAGAACAAACAACAAAAAAAACACATTAGTCTAAGACTGTATTATGGTTTTTATTTAGGAAGAATACAATAAATGCTTAAGGAAAGAAAATGTGTATTTCTTTTTTTGAACTGGAAATATTATTCAGATCTGATATGCACACTTACACACCATGATTTGGCATTCTGGTGAGGCTGTACTCTGAGGAAAACAGGTTAGAAGGACAAATTAGGTTCAGAATAAAATTATTAACCAATTTATCTTGTGTAATGTGAAATCTGTTTGAGAAAGTATTTTTTGGGTTTTATTTTTTTTTTTTTTTCTTCTTAAAGATCTATTCCTTTTTCATGAGCAATTTTTAAGTAGAAACAACCTTCTCTCCTGATAAAAATCATGGTAACTCCACATTATTACAATTGACAAAAAAACCCCCAACCCTCAACAAAGAAAGAAATAAAAAGCCCCTGAAAAATCTATTGTTTTGTTTTTTATATTGTGACCACTGCAAAGCAGTTGCTGAACTGAGGCGCTCTAAGATAAGAAATCATCTTGGGTCTAATTTGAACTCCACTAAAAATTACTTGAGTGACCTTGGATGGGTTTTCTATAATTTCCAAAACTGGCCATCTAAAATGGCAGGCACCTAAATCTGTAATCTCAGCTCTGCCCGTTTGGAAATCTTAGGAATAGAGGCGTACATTTGTGGCTTGGGAAGATGTCTAATACACAGTATCAATAAATATATTTTTTTCTATTTTAATCACCACGCTTGAAACAAACCAAACAGCTGAAACCCCACAGTTCATTGGTTGCTTCAACTGTCTGAGAATAAACAACATCGTCCTGTACAGTTTCGCATGACCCAACACTATTTTTATCATTATTTCTCTAATAGGTGTCAAAGGCACTTAACACTTCTCTCATTACTGCCATTGCCATGGGGTTGTGTGCTCTGAACCCACCCACCGTCCTTCACTTCTCAGCCCTAAGGGACAGAAGCAGTGAGGACGTGCCACCTCATCACAGAGGTCTCTGTCCTCTGCCTCCCA
The DNA here is from genome assembly GCA_013400415.1 of Scytalopus superciliaris. NCBI lineage: Eukaryota > Metazoa > Chordata > Aves > Passeriformes > Rhinocryptidae > Scytalopus > Scytalopus superciliaris. Next base: position 72,074 of record VXBX01006890.1, read on the forward strand.
CCTCGACAGCTCTTGGTGCAACATCAGCCTGACCGGGCCCGCACAATATATACACCATCCCTGGTGTTCAGAACTGGTATTTCAACAGTTGAGGTTTACAGCTGAAAGCATGCAGCTACAATATGGTTTTTTTCTACACACTTACACTACTTTGAAAGCGGGATGTCTGTTTTGCTGTGCCGATTGCTCATTCCCAGTCCAATGGACTTCGATATGTGTGTGGGTGTGTATATAAATATCATAGAGGCATTGGTTGGTTTGGGTTGGAAGCAACCTTAAAGACCATCTCATTCCAACCCCCTGCCATGGGCAAGGACACCTTTCATAGACCAGGTCGCTCAGGGCCCCATCCAACCTGGTCTTGGACACTTCCAGGGATGGGGCAGCCACAGCTTCTCTGGGCAACCTGTGCCAGGGCCTCACCACCCACACAGGGAGGAATTTCTCCCTAATATCCAATCTAAACTTGCTCTCTGTCAGTTTAAAGCCATTCCCCCTTGTTCTGTCTCTCTCCATCTTCCTTGTGGGTTCCCTTCAGGTACTGCAAGGTCACAATGAGGTCACCCCAAAGCCTTCTCTTCTCCAGGCTGAACAGTCCCAATTCTCTCAACCTTCCTACATGCATGTTTATGCATACATATGCATTTGTACCATTGTACAGGAAACCAGGCATACTCCTTAAATCCTTCCTTTTCACTCTACAGCTGGAGGTAAGCAGACCGCTGCTGATTATTGTTTCAAGTACCTGAGCTGAGTGTTTACTCTCACCACTGAAACATGTGGTGTGTTGCTTTGTAGTTAAATAGTCTCCCCCTGGCCCATTCGCTTTCAATTCCTTTGAGAAAACCCAGATGTGGATACAAGTTCTACTTTTCACAGCTTCATTGTGAGGACTGTTGGAAGCACACAATATCCCTGTGATATGTGGAGGCAAATAGGAATGAACCCAGTGTGTCAAAGTGCTGACACACTGGATTGATCAACATTAGCATGTGCAGAACCCACCAATTCATATTTACACAGAAACTATCCCAGGCATTAAAAATACCCCTTGACAAATCTATCCTTGCTGCAAATGGAGAGCTGTTCTTCAGATGAGTGACCTCAGGAGGAATTTTCAGCAACTGCTACATCAAAAGGGAGTTTTCTTTCTACTTATCATTCTCAGAAACTCGAAGCTGTGGCACATCAATAGTAACTCCTGCTTGTGTAACATGATGCCACGAACCATAGAAACTTAACTTCAACAAGAAACTTGCTTAAGCAATCAGGGAAACCAAAAACAGCAGCAAAATGTCCTTTTCTGCCCCATAAAAAACCTACCCAAATGGTCTCCCGTGCCTCAGCACAAACCTGTTGTGGTCTTTTAAGGGAAAGGTGAATTTCAGCCTCCCATTGCAGTCCCTGTAGAAATCAATTGCAGACTCAAACAATCTTCTGTTGGCTTCACCTCTGCAAATTCAGTCTTTATGACCTGTTATGGTAAGAGGGAAATGCTGTGTCTGCCATTTCATGTTTGCTTCTTATTTATTCCTGTTAGCACAAGAAGGGATTGACAGGCAAGATGTGTGGGAAGCCAGATGGAGAAAGGGAGCAAAGTGGGTGGCCACAGCTTTAATAAGACATGTCCTCTTTGCAGATTATTCCTGTCATGTTAGCCCTGACTGGACAACCACTTGTTGGGAAAAGCAGCCAGAGTGACACAAGTCTAGGGACTACTGGGTAGTTAAACATCCCCACCCCAAAAAAATCCCCCTAAACAAACAAACAAACAAATTTTCTATGCTGAACTGAGAGAGGCCAAAAATGATAAAAAATTGATAGATTTTTGCAAGGCTGTTGCTGTTTCCTTGATGTTTAAAAGTATTTTATTTCCTAAAGCAATAGAATACCTTTAAACATAATTTAATGTCTTAACCAGCTTTCAATATTCTCCAGATTTCACTTTTAAAGTTCTCATAACTTGCAAAATGTGGAAATTTAGCTCTGAGCAGATTTTTTACCAAAGCTGTCATGCTTAATAAAAGCTCAGTTAAAAAAAGAAAATAAAATCTAATCAGTAATTTACATAAAGATCATTTAAGTTATTGAAGTTATGAAGTCACTNTTGTTAAAATGAACACTAAATTCCAGGCATATCAGGATTATATACCTGAAAATTATTGAACTGCTTCCAGATATGAAAGTTGATTCAATGAAACATTTTGTCAGTACCCAAACGGCTTTGTCACCTGCAGCTTTTAAGACACACAGAAATTACAATGAATCAGGTTGCATGGAAATAGATGAAGTTAAGCTAACCAGGCTACTACTCATTTGTCTAACTTCTTACCTTTGAGAAAGATTGTAGCAGGAATTATGAGGACATCACTGTCACTGATGAAGTTCCAGAGAAAGACATGCATGTAGAACAAAAGATTCCTTCTGTGACTTGCCAGATGTTAAGGATAATGGCTGAAAATCCTCAGGCAACAATGCTGTGTACATCATGTCTATAATAAGGCCAACGTTAAAAAAAAGAAAAGGCCACTAATAAAAATAAATAAAAATCCTTCTGCTGTCCACCAAAAATTGTAGGATGTTTTTGGAAGTTCAGGCCTTGGTGTAAATCATAGCTCCTAGGAGCAAGGAGTTCCAGGAGTTAAAGGTGTGCAAAATGCCATAAACAAATCTAGAGGGTATGGAAACATTTGGATTTGATGATCTTGGAGGTCTCTTCCAACAAAAAGTTCTATGATTCTATTAAAATAGAGAAGGTGGTCATGTAGCTACATTAATTCTATCCATGATCTGAACAACTTTAGTGCAAGTTATCCTTCTTTATTGTAGCACTTTACAGTAGATGTTGTAATAAATCTTTTCCCTATTTTTACTTGCTTTGAATAGCAATTTGAAGTTTGGGCTTCATCATTCTGCAGAAAGATCCTTTGTTTTCAAAGCCATAATATATCTTGCATGGGGAATACATGGGCCTCCTCCAAGCAATTCCTCAACAAAAGTGTAAAAGAAATGTATGTTTTTGGGGAACAGACACACCAGTTTGCCCAGGTCACTTGATATCCTACTGCATAGCCTGAATACAAATTTGTTGTTGTAACAAGAGATTTTCTGCCTTTGTTTAGGGCTGATTCAAAGTGCACCCTTTATGCTTCTCCAGTGGTTTTACTAGAAATAGCCAGATCTAATATCTATTCTCCCTGACACAAACACCCAGTGCTTTCCAAACAGGCTTTGAAGTACTATGAAGATTTCACTGATGCTATCACTAAAAAACTGATTCCCCATCTGGAAATGTCCACTGCATTCATTTTCTATGCCTCATTGTATCTAGGAGCAAGATTTATCTGGGAAGTTGGGGTTAAGCTTTTTCCAGTGAAAAAACCCCACAGATATATTTAGGTTTATTTTGCTCAAAAATGTAGTTTAAAATACAGCTTAAATATAATAGATTAAACTGACAAGGCTTTTGCAATCTCAGAATCTAAGACAAGGTTTTCTTAATAAACAAAGTCAATGGCAGCTAATATATACATATAAAACAGAAAACTTTTCTAACAAGGTTCTCATTGTTTAAGGATTCTTCTTCAGACCATAGCCCTGCTTATCTTTCCAACAACAGTCTATTACACTGACATAACAGAAGGTAAGCCATGTAAATCGATATGGAACTGGGTTCAATATTTCATTGGCCTTTAATCTAAGCTAGGTTGTATTCAGAACCCTTTAGTCTCTTCTTGCTTTTATCTTGTTGCTTTGCCTTTGTTCATGGATTATATTCTTTCTCTCTTTTAACTTGATGATTTTGACCAGGAAGAAAGGAGTGTTTCTAGCTCAGACTTCAGAACTGCATGACCAGTTGCATGTGGTGTGAACTGGGTTGAACTTAAAAACAAATCTGTTTATATCCACTCTGTTTGAGAAAGAAGGTTTAAAAGCTTTTTGAGTTGCAGTTTTATAGTGGTTGCTTTTAATACTATCTAGAGGAACTCTTGCTATAAGTGGCTTTTGTTTTCATGCCCATGACACCAGATTTTAGGATTGAAGATTTAGCGCAGCAATCTCATCAGTGCTGTATGATGGGACAGTCATATCTCATATAAAATTGATTTCCTCATAGGGTTTTGGTGGATCATCTTTGGGAGTAAACTTGGCTTAGAAATGTGGAGAAGTTTTAGAAAACTATAATATTTTCACCTGAAATTAGCCATGAGGAAAATACAGAGTGTATATATATATATATGTGTGTGTGTGTGTGCGTGCGTGTGTTCCTCTGAATGTATGTGTGTGCATTGAAATTTGTTATACAAAATATGATACTTTTACATATACATTAATATACATTATATATATGTAATAAAATTACACAGTGTTATTGCAGAAGTCCTTAATAAAGGAACCAACTCAACTACTCATCCATTTCTCTGTGTTCACCCATTCAGTACTAATTGAAAATCCCTTTTTTCCTCTAGAAAGCTCCTGTCTGAACTCTTCAGAAAATACACTCTAGCTTAATGTACTTCAAGTGCAGCTATCCTGCTTTTGCTCTTTCAGAATACACTCTACAGGAGGGTTTAGAACCATAGAAAGGTTTCTCTCTCACATGTTATAGAAATACCAAGATAAAAACAAAGAAACTGTTGTATTTATGACTTGCTGTGGGTTTGACTTTGGTCCTCTCTGTTCTCATTCTCGGTAAGCTTTTGTAAGCCAAGAGGAGAAGTTCCATTTAGGTTGATAAGGATTATTTGCTGTGAGATTTCAGAGTAAATTGGCAAATAATTCAATGAAGGTTGTTTAAAAATCCTAAAGATTCATTTATATTTGTCAGCTGACTTGTTTATTTGACTCTGTCTTTTGTTTCTACTTCCTGATTGTTATTCTTCTGTTCTTTCATGATTCTGCATCACTTAAAGGGCATTTTTCTCCATCTCGAATTAAGAAGCTCTTCAGTTGCCAGTGGCTCTATATGTAGTGTCAGTACCAGATCTGTCCCTATCTTTTACATTAATCCTTTTTCTTTGTGCTGTTCTGACTTATGTAGTGATGGTGATGATGGGTATAATAATCAGAGAAAAAAATGCAGTTTTCCTTGTGCTGTGCAGTTTTCTAAAGGAGATTTTGTTCTCCATCTATGCAAATAAATGTTCAGTTTTCTCAGAAAACTGGAAGCAAAGATTTTTGTGACCCAAAGTTGCCTGTAGAAGAAAGTGAACAAGGCGTGCAGAGTAAGGGAACACTTCAAAAAGACATTTGTGGGCATGACACTTGGAGTTATTTTAAACTGACACGTTAGAACAAATGAGATTTAGTCACCTGAGGTCAAGTAGTAAATAGTTTGCTTAATTTGGAGTCCACAAAAAATAAAAAGTAACTTCATTTCAGATCTGTTGATAACATAATGAAGAGAAATCAGTATTATGAAGAGTGATTTGTGTTGACTGTGACAAACACTTTCTAAACAAAACAATGAATGTTTCCCAAAGGAGTCAAAGCTGTTTAGACGAACTTTTTTTGGAGATTTTTTTGAGTAAAATTTTATTTGTAGTGGGCATTTTTTGAAAGGATATTGTTCTTACCATTATAGAAATCAGGACTTCTTACACACAGTAATGTAAAAAAGGCAAGGAGGCCTCTGGTTCTTTCTCTTTTGACCACTCAATATTTGTACTGTGTACAGGTCTGGTGTCCCCAGCATAAGAAGGACATGGAGCTCTTGGGGCAAGTCCAGAGGAGGGTCATGAAGAAGACAAGGGTACTGGAGCACCTTCCCTATGAAGACAGGCTGAGAGAGTTGGGGTTGATCAGCCTGGAGAAAAGAAGGTTGTGTGGAGACATCACAGCCCCTTCCAGTATCTGAAGGGACCATTAAAGACCCTGGAGAGGGACTCTTCATCAGGAACTATAGTGACAGGACAAGGGGGAATGGGTTCAAGCTGAAAGAGGGGAAACCTAAATATAGATATATGGAATAAATTCTTCCTTGTGAGGCTGGGGACACCCTGACACAGGTTGCCCAGAGGAGTTGTGGTTGCCCCATCCCTGGAAGGGTCCAAGGCCAGGTTGGATGGGGCTCTGAGCAACCTGGGATAGTGGGAGGTGTCCCTGCCCATGGCAGGGGGTTGGAAGGAGATGGTCTTTAAGGTCCCTTCAACCCAGACCATTCTGTGACTCAGTAATTTATGCAAATGGTGGGTGCCAGTGAGTCCCAGGTATCATTTGGTTGTCAGGGAGCCCATGTAGATAATGTAGGAGCTGTTTTATCATTTCCTGATTAGGACAGATACCTCCCGCTTTCTGCACTTTCTGCAGCTGATGTGAAAGCAGCCCTGGGACTATCTCTGGCTTATATTTGTTGGGTAATTCATAATCCTACTTAACCCAAACTGTACTGAGCAAAGTACTTTCAGGTCGCTGTGAAGGAAATATGATATCTAAGAGCTTGTTGTGCTCCCCATCCCTTTTAAAGCTAAGCCTTGCACACCCACTCCTTTCCTTGGAGGCCCTACAGTTCTTGTTCAGGCAAGGCTTGTGTCAGCTCTTGGGAAACCACAGGATGTCCAGGCTTGGCCCACAGAGTGATTTGGAGGTAAATTCAGCCATGTGAACCCCATCAGGGCATGCTCAGGCAATGGAATGGTGCTCTGAGCTAAGCCAGAAATGTTGTTGCTTTTCTGCTGGCAGGTGGGAGAGGACAGTCATAAAGGATCTGAGCAGACTGTGCTTGGAAGCTTGAAAGCTTTCTAAATCAGGCCTGAGCAGAGGTGTAGTGACTACACGGTGTGGAATCTGCCCTCCCACACATGCTGCAGAGTAAGGTAACCAATGCACCCGCTGACAGGGCATTTGTGGTTTGATTTAAGCAGCAAAGAGGGGGCTGGAGTGTCCGAGCTGCCCAGCAGAGCAGCTCAGGGGAGCCCAATTGCTGTAGCAGGAGGCAAGGAGTTGTCCACTCTCTCAAAATCAGAAGCCTGGCATCAGAAGCATCAGAAACCCTGGATCCCAAGGGGGTTGGCTTTGTTCCTTGATCATCAGGGCACGTGGAGTCCTCAAAGCCACAGAAATGCTGTGTATGGTTGGCATGGGGAAGTTTATGGGTACTGGGGGGTGTTCTTAGGTAAAATGTGGGGATTCCCACTGTGCCTGATGGCTAAATCTCCCCATGAGAACACAGCTCCTTGCCATGGCCACTTTGTAGAAAATCACCTAAGATACGAGGAAGGCTAAAATGTTCTCAGAAACAAAGTTCTCAAAGGAGTGGGACCTTTTCCTTTAGTTAAGGGTAATGAAAATTCAGACACAACAGGGCTGACTGGAGCAAAGTCAAGAAATATGATGAAGTCCTTGCTAAAGCCCCGTGGGGGCATGTCCAGCTCTTGGCAAACCCCCTCAGCTGCCTGCAGAGAGCCATGCAAGCACACATTTGCAAACAGTTGTGAAAGAACCACCTCAATTCACACACTCAAGTGAAGACCCTCATTTCCTGGTCATGGCAGTGAAACCAGATTGTCATTTGCATCTGTTTTTAAGTTATTTCACGTTGCCAGACTGAGCGTTCATGTAAAGGAGGGTCAGGCCTGGATTAGTTTACACAGACAGCATTCCAGGGATTTTGTCTGCCTGTCTTTTGTGGCAAAGGCAGTGATGCCCCAAACCACCTGTACAGGTTTCTCCACTGTGGCCTTTGTAATGCAAATAGGCCCTTTGCAGCACTACTTCTCCAGGTATTAAAGCACAAATAAAAGATGAACAAAAGCATATTCACACATACAGGAGCTCTTTCCTGGTGCATATTGGAAAGTTAGTGCTTTAATTTTATTATTATTTTTTCCCCGTCATTGCCATAAGTCAAATATTTGTATTTTATTAGATTATTAAGTGTACCAAAGAACAGTGAAATACAGGTTTCCTGTTGTTGTTTTGAATCAAAACTTTCCCTGGTGTGATTTGGCAGTGGAAAGGAATTGTCTTCTTTGGGAAACACAGCTAGCTAGAGTTTGGGAAAGAATTGGTCATGATTAAGCTGTAGTGAAGTTGCTTTCAAGGTAATGAGTCTTTTATTTTTTTATTTTTATTTTTATTTCAAAGTGATTCAGTGAGTGAAAGGAGTACTCTTTACCTCACATGAAGAATCATAGAAACAGAGTGGTATGGGTTGGAACGGACTTCAAGATCATCCAGTTCCAACCCCCTGCCATGGGCAGGGACACCTCCCACTATCCCAGGTTGCTCAGAGCCCCATCCAACCTGGCCTTGGACACTTTCAGGGATGGGGCAGCCACAGCTTCTCTGCCCAACCTGTGCCAGGGCCTGCCCACCCTCACAGGGGAGAATTACTTCTGTAGTTTCTTCCACATCATTGACTTTCCTTGTTTAGCCACTGGTGTCCCATTTTTAAAGTGATGGGATAAGTTTTAAAGCCTCTTCAGCCTTAGGAGTGAATTAAACTGAATTTCTTACTTTCTAGATGAAAGGCCTATGTGATATCAGAGGTGACACCACCAAAGCTGATGTATACATGGCTGTGCAATGCAAAACTCCGTTTTTACCTTCAGGAACACTGATTTTGCATGTACACCATTAGTTCTGTTGTGCATGAGGCCCATTAGATGGGTCAGATGATATTCCAGTTCTCTTGGTGGTCTTGTGTGCAGCTGGAAGGCAGTTCCATACTTAACCAGCAAGTCACAATTCTATGTGTGGTGTTTCTATCAAGGAGAAGGATAAAGGTCTTCAGGATTTCAGGTTATGAGGTTTCCAAAACACTTCAGATTATTAACTATGAGGAATTCTGCCAAAAAAAAAAAAAAAAAAACCAAACCCACGAAAAAAACCACCCCCAAAACAAAACAAAGTAAGTTCTTTGTGATAAATGCCGGATTATTTTTGTATGCATTCCTGGCAAATATGACAACAGGCAGCCCTGAAAGACCAGGCTACTGAGTAGATTTTTGAAGGCAGCAGCTCTATCAGCAGAATCCCTGCCAAGGTAATAACAACAAACAATGAGCTGCTTCTTGTTAGCACCCTTAGGAGGCAGAAGAAAAAAATGTCTTGGAAGCAGATAAATTTCACTTTAAGTTCTGCTTTGAATAGGAGAAGAGAGTGCTGAAAGATTGTCAGTAGATATAGAGATAGACTGAGGAAAACAACAAATTTTTTTAGCATGGTGGAAATTTGGGTCATTTTAAGGTTAGGTGAAGCTTGTGTTGGGAATACAATGAAATGTGTGCTTTTATGAGTGTGTTTACAAGAGGAAGAGAATTTTTTTGGATTGGCTTCCAGGTCTGACTTGCTTGTAAATACAGAGTGATACTCCAAAGTGCCTGGAGGGCAGGGCTCAAGTTCTGGAAGCTGAATCCTGCATGAGGTTCTCTCATGCTGTTCAGTACCAAGGGTGTTAAAGTAAGACTTGGATCCAAACTGCCCATGTAAACAGCCAGTACTGCTGTCAAAAGAGCCACTCCTTTCATCTGGAGACAAAGAAACTTGTTTTAGGGTTGTGTGTGCCTATGGAGAGAAACTGGTTTAGTGGCTTTCCTTTTAGAAAAGGCTTTTGGGGATTGCCTGGAAGGAACACTTGCCTGCAGCCTGAGTCATGGATCAACCTGCAAAACAGAGGAAAAGATTTCCCATGGTTCATTTTTTCCCTTCTGGGTAGGTGATGACTTGCTGAGGTCTTTGGTCAACATGCTGGTTGTTCTGGGAACTATTCTGAGGTGGTTCTGGGAATGAACAGCAGGGAATGAAAGAAAAATCTGGACAACTGTAGTGTCTGGCTCCTTATTTCAAACCATCCTATGTCTGCTGAAGTAACAGATCAGTGCAGGATCAGGACTGGATCTTAGTCTCCTCCTGGTATACTTTTTTAATTTCAGTGAACTTTTTTTTGTTTTAGATAGATGTGAATGAGTACAGGACCAGATCTCAGCTATCAGATACCTACAATTTATTTTTCCAATGTTAAAATCTCATGAGTTTTATTATAGATTGGTCTTGGCATAGGTACACATATCTGGACCTGGGAGCTGCTATGAATTGAAGGCTTTCATTGTCTTGGGCCATGAGTGTAATGCAATTCCAGAATAGCTGGGTATAAATATATTGTATATGCAATAGCAGTGGGGACTTGTGACTTGAAGACTTCATTTTTGAAATTGACACAATTAGATTTACCTTTGTTTTTCTTCCTAGAAGGAAAGTTGAGTAAAACTCTCACTCCAAATGACAATGATTAAGAATAAGGATATGTCTTGTGGAGCTGAAGTACTTATCAAGTACTGGGTCTGTCCCCATACTTGATATTGGCAGTGTGGATCCCAATTTGCAATGAGTAGTGCCTTTCTCTCAAAGCAGTTCTGTCAAAATGAGTAGAATTTACTGTGAATTTACACAGGATAGAATGTAAATATATACTCTTGAATGTATACACTTGTGAGAATGCATAACATGTATGAACCTCAGGTTTGAAAACCAGTATAGACTACAGGAGTACAGTTTGAGTAGCTTGCAGAGTCTAGCATTTAAAGGCTCCTAATTTACAGATTTTTACATTTGGTAACTTAAAAGTAGAGTCTACAGGGAAAATCCCTGTTTCACTGTAGTTGATAGAAATTCCTGAGGGGGCAAAATTTTACCTCTTTGTGGATAATGCTGATTTTGCCCATGAATGTCGGTTGAGGTGATAAACTGCTTTATCTGCCCCGTCTATGCCTGTGCAATAATTACTCAATTCATGTTGCCTGAATTCCAGGTGGATTCTAAGACAGTTGCTGGCTTTGGATGAAGGATTTTTCCTATAAAACACAGAAACAGTTTCTGATGCAGAGATCAGAACCATGAATTCACTAATTTTCTCCATCCCCAAGGGAAACTGTGGATTAAGAACTAGGTGTAAATTTGGTAAGTGCTGGGTAGATGTCTAACAAGAGTGAGGAAAAATGGGGCAGGCACGATAAGAAAAAGACTGGAGACAAATATGAAGTTAGAAGTAGCTGAGAAAGAAGAGAGCTTAAAGACAGCAAGTGGACAAGGTCTAGTTGAAGCCAACAAAACGCTCCCTGCTAGAACTGGAAGGGAACCCAGGAGCCATGCCAGCACACAGCTTTACAGTTTACCGGCAAAACACCACGGTCCACATCGGAAAAGCTAAACTCTTGCAGCTGTCCTCCACTCCATGAGCTCCAGGAACCGAGATTAAACTGATGTGACTCACACAAGTGCCAGGAAAACACTGCATGATGAAGTGTCCTTTTTATTCACTTGTTAATTTTAGAGCAGACACCATGTGTGATCCGTGGTAATGCACACATGTGGCTTCCGCTCCCCTTGGCCAGATCTGAGACTCAGCATGGACTCCCAGTGGCTGCTGCCAGTGCAATGGGTGGGTCTGAGGAGCTTTACAACCAGCACCGTCCTTCAGGGCATGGCCTTGAATCTGATCCAGCACTGGGTGCTGCAATGGGTGGCTTTGCATCCTGGCTTTGGTTTTGCAAGAGCTCTGGGTCCTTGTGGCTGCAAGGGTATTATAATAGAGAGCCATATTGATTTTACTAAAAACTCAGATTAATTTGGGTTTTGCAACTCAACTGTCACGTGAGCAATACTTTATATTTTAACAGCTCTCTATTTCTTGTTCCCATCAGAAAGGGATGTTTTTTGGGAGAACGTTGTTCCTGTCCATGAAGCTTTCATAGTTCTGTCAAACAAGCAAGAAATACAAGATGCTCAATCAAGCATGTCTTTGCCTTCCCTCCCTTTGGCACTGAAGGACTCCAACAGGTGATTTATACTTGCTACCTGCAGGAAAACACATTGGGAAATTTAACCTTCTGTCTTCAGGACAGGATTTGAGTGTGTCCTGAGGCCACACACAGAAAGAGAAATGAGAGAGGAGGATGGCAGTAAATGAGTACAGACCAGCACTTTGAGCACAGAGAGAGAGAGAGAGAAGTACTTTAAAAGGAAAGGATTAAAAGAAGACTAGAATCACTCAGTTCCAGAATTTACCACATTTCAATCTCACAAAGGAGCTGAGCCACAGTTCTTCAGGATCTATGTAATATTTGACATTTTCTTTTCAATGTTTGACCTAACAACCTTTACAGTGTTCTAATACATTTCTGAGGGTTTGAATTCACGTACATACCCACTCACAAGCCAGGTGTGTGCTCTATAGTTGCTTAAGATACACATTAGACACATATTTGAATTAAAAAACACTTCTAGAAAGCAGCTCAGTTACCATCTATTGCTCTTGTAACTGATATTCCTCACTCACGGAATTGTTAAACTTTATTTTTAGTGTGTGAGGGTTTTAAAAACTCTGGAAAGAAATTAATTAGATATAGATTATTTAGTTCCACCAGCTTGCAGCCTGTGTTAATAACCAATTGGCACTGAGATTTTTTTCCGGTGTCCTAAAACATTCACTCCCAGATTTTGCCTCTCTCTTGTCTGCATCTGGTCCACAGGTGATTTTTGTCTCCTGATACCTATAGCACACAGGGATGCATTAAGGCTAGAGCTCTCCATTACCCTGCATACCCCATATGGGGAAAGCATGATAAGAAATCATCATTTCCTTTCAACAGGTCCAGAAGAAAAACAAAAACCTGCCTTTCAGGGTGTTGCCTGAGAAATGTCTAATCACAGAATGGGTCAAACTGGAAGGGACCACAGTGGGACATCTGGCGCCCCCCTCCCTGCTCCAGCAGGGCCATCCCAGAGCACATGGCACAGGATTGTGTCCAGACAGCTCTGGAATATCCCCAGTGAGGGAGACTCCACCCCCTCTCTGGGCAATCTGTTCAGTGCTCAGTCACTGCACAGCAAAGAAGTTCTTCCTCATGTCCAGGTGGAACTCCCTGGGCATCAGTTCCTGCCTGTTCCTCTTGTCCCATTGCTGGGCACCCCCGAGCAGAGCCTTGTCCGTGCTCTGCCCCCTCCCTGCATACACTGACAGACAGGGGGAGGTCCCCTCTCAGTGTCTCTTCTGGAGGCTGAACAGCCCCAGCTCCCTCAGCCTTCCCTCCTGGGAGATGCTCCAGTCCGTTCAGCACTCTGCAGCTCTTGATCTGAAAATATTAAGATGGAGGTCTCTTAGGAATTATTCTCTCTCTCTGTTGTGTTGTAGCAACATTTATGATAAACTAAGCCAAGGATGGGTCAAGTCATGCCTGTCAGAGTCCTCAAACCTCAGCCTTCATGAAACCAGAAGACTGCATTTAGTGAAGGAGAGGTGCTTTCTGCACAAGGCAAAAGAAGACAGCACAAGCAGCAGTTCTGTCTTTCTCCCCCTCTCTTAACAGGCAGAAATGTGTGTGACATTGGCCTCTTTTCAGTCACAAGGAACTTCTCCTGATTGCCTTGAGCTTTTGAACTTGGTAAGACCAGTCTCCCAGTGACACCACAGGGTTCCCTCAGCACCATCACAGGCACACCAACTAGACCCATGAACTGAGTGTATCCAACCAGTTTAAATGCTCCCTATCTCTGTCTTTCCCATGTGATTATGAGGCAGTGACCATGTGTGATTTTTGGGGTGTCCTGTGCAGGGCCAGGAGATGGACTTTGATGATCCTTGTGGGTCTCTTCCAACCCAGGACATTCTAGGATCCTGTGGTTCCTCTACTATAGTGATGCTATGTTACTCAAGATTAGTGTTAAGTAAATTTAGGGATCTGAGAGACCTAAAGGCAGATCTTACCAGTGAGAACACAAGCAAAGAAAATGTATGGAATGTCTCATGTCTCATTTTCTTCCCCACCCCTGTCCCCTTTTTTTTTTTTCCTTCTTTTTGATCACTGTGTTCCCAAGCCTGTTGAGCAGTGAGCCAGTGTTGCCCTTAGCCTTCATTTTGTATGGAAGCCCTTCCTGTTGCTTTTTATATTCCTGCCTGTTTCAGTTCCAGCTGAGCTTTGGGCTTTCTTCCTCCACCCCTGCATGCTCAGGCAGTGCCTCTGTGTTCCTCTTAGCTAGCCCAACCATGCTGCTATCACCTTTACACTCGTTTTTTGTGTTTAACCTCAGGTGGATGTTCCTTGTTTACTCCTGTTGGCCTCTTGCCATGTGTTGGCTTGAATTTCCACACAGCAGAATGTGCTGCTGTTGTGCTTTGATGAGGCAGTGCTCAAAAACTCATCGCAGCTCATTTGGGCTTTTTTCCCCTCACACAAGAAGATGGGAACAAGCCAAAATTTTCTCTCCTGAAGTCCAATGCTGTGATTCTACTGCTTGTCCTGCTTGATTCTCTCGGGATGTTAATCTCCACCACTTGATGAGTGCAGCCAGGGCTTCCTTTGAGTTTCACATCCTCAACCACTTCTACTTTTACATAGCAGTATGTCCTGCAGAGCACATGCCGCACTCATCTCATGAATCACCTGCAACATGGAATTGTCCTCAACGCACTCCAGAATTCACTTGAGCTGTCCAACCCTCTTGCCTTTTCAGCAGATATTGGTACAGGTGATATCCCCAGCAATTATCAGAGCCTGTGAGTGCAGGACTTGTTCTACCTGCCTGAAGAGGGTTTCTTCTTTCTGCTTCCTCTTCTCAAGCAGGGGATCTGTAGCAGATGCCTTTCCAAACATTAGTCTGTACCCTGATCACTCCTCACAAATTCTTGATCAGCTTATAAACAGTTCCAAGGTTATTTGGGCACCTGAGGTATCTTAGGTATTTCTGCTCTGGTCTCCTCCAGCTCCCACTTCTGTGGTCAGAGCAGTTGGAGTCACCTCAAGTTTATCTTCATGTACTGGTGTAAAATCATCTGCAGAAAGAAAGGTTCAAGTCCACCTGTTGAAAGCAAAATTGAAACTCTAGGCTGGAATTCAAAAGAAAGAAAGAAACAAAAATGTTTATTTGTAAGCATTTCTGCTCTTCTGGACTACTGGTATATTTGGGAAAGCTCATAAGGGAAAATGGGGAATGGATGAACAAATAAAAAACAAGCAAAAAAAAGAAAAACCGGGGGGGGAAAAAAAAGGAAGATTTTTTTTTTAAATTGGCAATAAATAAATTATTGTGAACACCTTCTTTCTTCTTTTTATCTGCTGGCCACATCTGTAGCTTTAGGTCAGCCCAGCAAAAGCTTGTTTTCTGGGACCACAAGTTTTCTACTTACCAAAATTATTGCCACAGTTGTGTAAGGTTTTCACTGTGGAGGAAGTCAGGCTGGCAGGTAATGACAGCCACAGTCTGGCACATCCCTGAGAACTGGGTGGGGGGCTTTGATCTGGACTTGATATTTGAGACATGGGTGGAAGAAACAGTAAATGAGGATACTGCTTGTGTTTGGGAGAGAAACAACTGGCAAATTAGACCCTTGAAATTTTGAGATAGGTGTACACATGCACATGATACCATGTGTGAAATTGTTTTTGCAGATGGACTCAGAAATTCACTATCAAAATCATTTTAATATTAATAAATAAGCTCATGGATAAAACTGGAATAACTTGTAGTAGAAGGAATAGAAATAACTCAGTAAGGCATGTGCCATGTAGGTTGTCTTTTTTACATCCTTTCCCCAGCAGAGAGCAGCAACTCACCAAGTGTTTCTTTTGCAAGTTCCTCCTTACAGAAGTTGTAAAAATGAGTCTTGGTTCATTTCATATTTGAGTTCATTCCTCACAGGTGGAGTTAAACTGAAAGCTTCGTAGATGTTGGTTTTAAAATTTCCCAAGAGAAGACAGTGAGAGGTCTGGCATTTCCTGGCACAGGCAGCTTGCTGGAGAGCAGGATGAACAGTTTCACTACATCACATTCCTTGTCTGGTAGTTTTTGCTTCCTTTCTATTGGCAGAACTTGCAGCATTCTCTTTTAGACTTAAACTTTGTTTGGCTACGCATATCACAGAATCATTAGTTTTATTCCACCTCACACCTGCTGAGGTGATGCTTTTAGGTGAGCCTGGGTGAGATTTGCAACATTCTCTGATTTCATTTATGGTCTTTTTTTGTAAACACCAAGTCAAGAAGAAGAAACAAAGTCATGTAACCGGCGAGACCAGAATGAATCAAAGAATGACTTCTCTTTCTCTTGAAGATATGCAGCAAACCTTTATCCCTCAAAAATGGACTTTCTTAATATTTTAGAAAGCTGGTTAGGAAGGGTCATTGAAAATATTGGAACTGTGTGCATGCATTTTTTATGTGTTTGCTCCTTTATGAAGTGCAAAGGCACTCATTGGAGGAGACAAGGTGTGATGATATGGAATTCTCTTCTGTTTTCTCCCTTGCTATTTCAGACTAAAACCTCAAGAATGCCATGTCAAATTTTATCTTCTTTTCTGGGGATCTTTAGAGATACATAGTAAATGATCTCATACTTTGACTAAAGGGGGCAAATTGTGCTAAAAACTGAGCAAGATATCATTCTCTCAAATCCATGAGTAGTATAAATTAAGTGATGAATAGCAACCACAGAAAGTTCAATGCCTATAGTCTCTTTTTCCATGCAGTACCCATGTTCTTATTCTTTCCTCTTGTGACATCACCATTCCACATGTTCTCCAGTCATAATAATCTCTAGAGCAGAAAAACTCGCCTTGTTCTTTTGGTGAATCCTGGGTGGACTCAGGTAGTGCCACTGCTGTCAGTGTTTTCCTCTCAGTTTTGTGCAGGTGGGGAGTTGACAGGAAGGGTATGACATGAGCAGAGCATTCACACAGACCTCCTAACACTCCAGACCTGCCTCACTGGAGGAAGTGAACCTATCCTAGCAAAGGCAGGAGCTCCACAGAATCATTGAGGTTGGAAAAGACCTCCAAGATCATCAAGTCCAACCTGTGACTGATCCCCACCTTGTCAAACAGACCAGAGCACTGAGCGACACTTCCAGTCATTCCTTGAACACTTCCAGGGATGGGGACTCCACCAGCCCCTGGGCAGCCCCTTCCAGTGTCTGACCACTCTTTCAGTGAAGGAATTCTTCCTGATGTCCAACCTGAGCCTCCCCTGACACAATTTGAGGCCAATTCCTTTTGTCTTGTCCCTTGTTCCCTGGGAGCAGAGCCCACTCCCACCTGGCTCCTCCCTCCTGTCAGGGACTTGTAGAGAGTGAGAAGGTCCCCCCTGAGCCTCCTTTTCTCCAGGCTGAGCCCCCCCCAGCTCCCTCAACTGTCTCTCATATGACTGACTGTCTAGACACCAAAGGAGAAGTAGAGAAGGGAGAAGTAGAATGCATCAGCCCAAAAAGCATCTGTTTTGTGTTTAATGCCCTGTTTTGCCTCCGAACCAGACAAGGAGATGGGATTTAAAGGTTTACAGAGTACCTGGGAATCCACCTTTTCCCACAGCAGCATCAGATGGATGGGAGATGACCAGGAGCTGCCAAACTGTGGCAGTGCACGTGAAGTGGGAAAAAACAGGGGATCCCCAGGGTGAACTGCGTGGCCCATACCTTGAATATCTTTGACCTTGATGCAGCTCCCCTAAGGATTTCTGCTCTGTTGAGCCATGGCCATCCTTTTCGTAATGTTAAAGCCTTAAAGTCTTCTGCATGCTGGAACATTTCCCTGTAGTCTGTCTCTAACAAACTGCTGTCATCACAGATGTATCACAAACAGCACTTGCCCCAGGACACTGCATGTTGCTGAAGAACTAATTTCCTAACATTCCAGTGAAATGCAGGAGTCTTCTCTTGTGTCACAATACCTCCTCATTATCCATTTTTCTTTTAAAAATGGTCAAATTGTTCATTTTTATCTCTGTGTGTTATTAAATCTCTCTTTCACTTTATTTTCCCCAGAAAGAAAATATTCTGTATCTTATTTGCATAAGGAAAAATAGTATTCAAAGGGGAAAAAAACCAGAACCAAAATATTTTGAAGTCTTGGGCACACATCTAATTTTATAATAGTGTAAAACCCTGTAAGAATTCCAAACCAGTTTTGGCAACACAGTCTGAGTGCTGCTTTTATTAACACAGATGATTTTATAAACCAAATTGTTTTATAATCTTTGTCTGCTATTCCTACCTTTATTTTGGTGAGAGATAAGGGTATGAAATTTGTCAAATGATTGATACACTGTCACAGCTTTCAGAGCCCCTCTTTGCAGCAATACCCTGTGATTGTATTAGTGTGAGTGAGGGATAGTAAGAGTTTGTCTCTATTCTGAAAAGAATTTGATTCTTCCCATTAACTCATCACTGCTGTGCCATGTATACAGTCAGTGAGATGTGCTGTCTTTGGGAATAAAAGCAAGCCTTTATCCCTTTTAGCACTGCCAGAAGAGAGTGGGATCTTCCCACACTTGCAAATGTGAAATCTCCCCCCTGCAGCACATTAAGCAACTGCCCTGTCAAATTGCACTTCAGAAAAGCCTGTGTGGGTACCAGGTTCACACAGATGTCCCTGAAGCCCCATGTTAAAGGCAGCCACTTACACAAGAAATTGTCTTTCCAAAAATTCATCTTCTTGGTTCAGTCAGTGAGCTGGAATTTATTTAATCTGTGGGTTTGGGAAAAAGCTGGTAGAGCTTTACTTGAAAAAGCAAATCTTAAAATCTCTATGTAGAAATCAGGTTTGGGGTATTATTCAGCTGTCCAAACATCACCATGTAGTATCTTCTGAGCTGGTCTGTGATATCCTGTTTGTCTGTATTTGCTGCTTCAGAAAGGGTTGGCTTTCCATGTGTCATTTCAGTCAAGCTCATGTGAACGTCTTTGACATCCTCAAGTGCCTCCAGTTGCACCAGATTCTTGTGCATACACAAGTGAATTGAAGGTTTTGAAATAAAGATGCAAAAATATTGGTAGTTCTCAGACAGCTCTCGGAGATGTTTGCATTTATTCATCTTCTGCAACATCTAAATAAATCTGCAGAATTTGGGTTTTACACATCAGGTTTTGTCTGTGCTGTCTGTAACTCACCTAATGGCCAGAGGTTGATTGCAGACCTTGTCTGGACTGTTTGGGATTAATCAGGCTTATTGGAGCGTTATTCTCCTGATGAAAAAGCTCTGGTTTTGAACAACTTAGACCCTGGATGGGAAAATTACAATTTTACTTGAGTATTGCTGTTTTCTTTACAGAAACTAAAAACAGTATCTTCGCAGCAAAATACCTTGAACAAACCAGTCCATTTCTCTCATTTTCATTGAAAACAAATAAAAGAATTCAAGAATTCCAGTGAAGGAGCACAGTACGAGCTTGAGTGTAGAAAAAAGGTGATCAAGAAGGCAAAGTATCTGGGTTCATAGACAGTGGAACCCGAAAGGGTGATTCTTGCTTATTTTCTTTTATTTTAAATTTAAATTATTACAGTTTTTTTTCCCCCTGCACTGAGAAAGAGGGAATGATGATGCTTTCAAGCTGGGCTGCAAACAAGCCACCAGACTCCCAAAATGGAATATTTTAGAATTCCTATTTCATGAACAATGCCTGAGTTTTTCTGCTTTGTTTTGTTTATTGTGAATCAATATGAAGTTGCTTTCCAGTCCCTTAACATTTTCCATGAGATGTTGATTCTGTTTCTGTGGTCCAAATCTATTATTAAGCTTGTAGGGCAATAATTTCCGATGGCAAATAAATATGACAGGCAAAATAATGACTACAAAATCAGTGTGATTTCTCTGAGTTGTGCACTCAGCTGGAGTTCAGGATGACCTCTCTAAGATGCAGATACAGATCTTGATGTGTCTTAGGACAAGTCTTTCCCCACCTTTGGAAAGCGGCCCTGATTAGCCAGGCTGCTTTCCATGTGCATAACCATGAAACAGGAGGAAGCCCTGCGCCTGAGGACTTCTTTTTTTACCTCCAGAAATCAAATTTTGAAAATTCCAAATGATGTCCGTGACTTCTCTATATTTCTGTTACAATAGAAAGAAGGCTGGGCAGGAATTATAGGACTTGATGGTTGTGGAGGTCTCTTCCCACCTAAATGATTCTGTGTGATGCTGTGAATAAAAGGTCTTGAGGAGCCCTGCATCAGGCTGCAGAAATTCTTTCCCATTCCCTGCAGGTGGCAGGGATATTCCTCCTGAGCACCACTTCCCACAAAGGCCAACAGTCAGACTGTGAATCAAAATACAATCCAGCAGAGCCCCCTTGAAAAGCCATCATCACCCTTGCTCATCAGAGTCACACTGCGTGGGGGAGAGCCAACCCACTGTTCCTTTGATCCATCTGGGAGACTGTCAGCGTGTCTGTGCCTCTGGCTCTTCCTCCTTCAGTGTCTGCCAGGTGTGAGTGCTCAGGACCACGAAGGGCCTGTGCCTGGAGGTTTATGTGCCTATGTATCATAATTATCACCTATTCCCAGCTAAAGTGTTGTACTTTCTGGCCTCAAGTGAGGAGTAGAGGGCTCTGTTACTGATGTTTTATTCTCCTACTTACTGTAAGCATTTTGGAGTCCAGCCAGCACATATAAACAATGTGCTTGTGCCTTTGCAATTCTGCACTGCCATTTTAACACTCTGGATATCAGCCAGTGCCCATAAAGTGTGTGGCATTAATTGAATTTCAGCTGGCTTCATAGACATTTGCTTTTGATAAATGGATCCAAGATGGACATGTCTGTCTAAAACAGGAGTTGAATTCCGTATTGGAAATGAACTGTGTTTGGTTAAATTCTGTTGGTGACACAATTCTCAGCATTGCTTTTAACTTTAGTCTAACGTAATGCCAGATGAAAGGTGCTTTAAAGAAGAGGATAGCAATGAAAAGATATCTTTCCAGGGGGGCTGTAAGCCTGATGTTTTATGTTTTATGCCCATGTGGACATTCAGGCTATGATGGAAATGAGTTACTGCGATTTACCTCATTCCCATAATGCACTTGAGCATTACAGTATTAGACATGAATTCTTCTCATGTAGTCAAAAAGTCTTGCTTTCATAAGTTCAAAGTGCCATTTCTCATTGATTAGAAGCAGAAACAGACACAGAGATATCCTAACGTGGTGGTTAAGTAGTGGTGTGATTCTAAATTATCTCCTGAAACCTTTTCCTTTCATGGACAATGTGGAAGGAATAAATCAGAAACTACCACACCAGCTTTTCAACCTCTATTACTTCAGAGGAAAATTTTCTGCTTTTTCATTTTGTCTTCCAAAGAACTGCTGAACTGGCAATATAATTGAAGAATCATAATAGTATTTAAATTAACAGTAGGAATAATTCTCAGGTCAGGATTAAAATTTGTACATGAGCATCAAAACAACCTTATGGATTGTATCTTTCTTTGTGTTTTCAAAAAGGAATGGGCCTACTACCACTGCTGCTGTATTTCTGGTATCTTGAGTAGAGTCTGCCCCAGGTAGGACCTCTAGAGCTGCTGGGGATTAATTTACAGAGGGGTCAGGGAAGAGACAGAAGGTGCATTGCAGGCAATATCTGAACATCTGAGAGCTGTCCTTCATGCTGTGTAGGAGGCAGTGTATAATTTTATTTATTAATGCTATTTATCATTTTATTTGCTAAGGCTATTTAAGAATGTAATTGCTTATGCTATTAAAATGCATAATGGTACGACAAATGGGGAAATTTCAACAGCCTTCTAAAATCACTTCCTCTCTTATCTATCCTTTGTGGCCACTTTTAAGGTTATTGTACTTATCATATTAACACCACACCTCAATCAGTATTATTTTGGTGTCTGTTTCTACTTAACTTACATGGAGAGGCAAAAATTTAAGCATTTCACTGTAATGAAAAGTTGCCAGGCAGACAGAGGATTGAAAAGGTTACCAGGAAATCAGAGATTGTAATTTTGACTGATTTAGGGGGAGAAGAAAGTAGAGCACACTGGAAATCACTTGTAGGTGAAAAGGAAGCTTGTTTTTTTCTAGGCAGAACATCTAGATATTAACTCACAGATTCAATTGCTATCTAAATTTTATTTACATTTTTCCAGCCTTATCAAAGCAGGCAGAGCAGAAAAAGAAACAAGCCAAACTCATGTGAATAAATGGATGTTCTGTTGCACAACAAAGGGTCCAAAGAATGGAACGCTCACATGTACATTTAATGAGCTGTCAGTGTGATTCCAGACCAAACATGATAGAAATACAATTCTGGAATACAAGGTAAAATCTTAATTAAATAACCTGGAGTTGAAGACATAGTTTATTTAAATGTTATCTTTCANCCTTATCTCCCCCAGCAGAGCCAATTCCAGCCATTCCAGGACAGACCCACAACTGGCCAAGACTGAGCCAGTCAGGAATGGCAGTAACACCTCTGTCATGACATATTTAAGAAGCAATAAAAGTTATTGTGCAGAGGCAATTGCACGTAGAGAAGAGCAGAGTGAGGACATGTGAGAGAAGCAGCCCCACAGACACCCAGATCAGCGGGATGAAGGACAAGAGGTGCTTCAGGGGCCGGAGTGGAGATTCCCCTTCAGCCCAGGGTGAGACTACAGTGAGGCAGATATGCTGCTGTAGCCTGGGGAAGTCCATGGGAGTGCAGAGATCCACCTGCAGCTCATGGAAGAGCCCACAATGAAGCAGGTGGATGCCTGAAGGAGGCTGTGACCCTGTGGGAATCCCACACTGGAGCAGGTTCCTGGCAGGAGCTGTGGTGAAAGGAGCCCAGGCTGGAGCAGATTTGCTGGCAGGGCTCTTGACCCCATGGGAAGGACCCACACTGGAGCAGCCTGTTCCTGAAGGACTGTACCCCATGGAAGGGACCCATGCCGGAGCAGGCCATGAAGAACTGCAGCTTGTGGAAAGGACTCATGTTGGAGAAGTCCATGGAGGACTGGCTCCCTTGGGGAGGAGCCCACACTGGAGCAGAGCAAAGACTCCTTTCCCCAAGGAGGAATCAGCACCTCTAGAAGTAACGTGATGAACTGGCTGTAACCCCATTCCCATCTCCTTGCGCTGCTGGAGGGGAGGACATAGAGAATCATGAATGAAGTGAAGCCCAGGCAGGAAGGATGGGTGTGGGGAAGTTGTTTTTAGGATTTGTTTTATTTCTCATTATCCTACTCTGATTTGATTGGTGTATAATTAAACTGATTTCCCCAAGTCGAGGCTGCTTTGTCCATGACAGTAATTGATGAGTGATCTCTCCCTGCCCTTATCTCAGCTCATGAGACTTTCCTTATATTTTTTCCTCCCCTGTTCAGTTGAGGGACTGACTTTGGTGGGTGTCTGGCATCCAGCCAGAGTCAAATCACCACACACACATACAATATAGCCATCTAGATGCTCCTCAGACATCCTATGGTCTGATCGTTTACTGTCAGACAGGTAATCAAGCTGTAATTTAGGGCAGACCCTCTCAGAAAACACACTCTGGTCTTACTGTGTCCTCCATTTGGGGATACCCATCATACCCATATCCTCACATGGTTCTCACACTTAAAATGTGGCAAGATTATATATAATGAGCACAAAAACCCCAGAGGTTTCTGTGGTGTGGCTGCTGGGCATAAGTTCTCTGGCTTTTGGATTCTGAGCCTGTACTGCTACACTGCCTCTTTTGCTGAGAAGAAATTTCTGCTTCATGAAACTTGGAACTTATATAAAAGAAGCTTGAAATAATCAAGATAAATCACTAGAATAGAGCACAGAGGATAAATACACCAGCTGTATCAGAGTGCCTTGAGGCTGGGGGGCTTCTGCTTAGGAAAAAGTGGGTTGTCTCCAACTGTAAATTGTCACTTGCAAAACACAATGGACTAACCAACCACACAGAGATGGACTGAAAATTCAGACAAAGCTGTGTCTGACTGAGTGCCATACAGAAAATGTTCTCTGCTCAGCAGGCTCTAGTTGTGGGCAGTGACTGCATAGCCAACAGCTAATTGCATCTCTTTGTGGTTTGTGAAGAGGAAAAAACCAACCAAAATCCCCAAAACTCATTTCTCTAATGAGCCTCACAATATTTCAGGCATGATGAAGCCTGAAGCACAGTTCTCCACTTGCTGTTTCTCCTTTTGCTTCTCCCATGGACTCCAGGGGAGTTAGGATCCAGACTGGATATTAGGGAGAAATTCTTCACTGTGAGTGTGGGGAGGCCCTGGCACAGGTTGGGCAGAGAAGCTGTGGCTGCCCCATCCCTGGGAGTGTCCAAGGCCAGGCTGGATGGGGCTCTGAGCAACCTGGGCTAGTGGGAGGTGTCCCTGCCCATGGCAGGAGCTTGGAACCAGATAACCTTAAGGTCCGTTCCAACCAACCCAGACCATTACATTGTTCTAAGTTTAAGAAGTATGTGAGACACTTGGCAGGACAACACATAAGAAATTTCTTTAACTGAGATCTCAGTCCTGCCCTAGAAACCAGAGGGCAGCTGGAAGCTACAACCTGACAGCCACAAAACCTTGGATTCCCTCCCATCCTGGAGGATGTCCTCACAGTAAAACACTGCCTGCATGAGCAGGTGTGGAGATGTCAGTCTGCAGCGTTTTATATGATGATGTTTGATTGCACATTTATTTGCTTTAGAAACTGAACAAAATCCCTGTGCAGTGGCATAGTTTTGTGCTGACTTGATGGGAGCCATTGAGTGAAAAGTTGGCAGGTGGGAGATGTGATTTAGTCTCCTTGTTGATGTCCCTTCCACTGAGGCAGTGATTCTATTGCCAGAGGAAAGTTTTGATGTGTTTTATATAATCTCTGAAGAAATCTTTCCCAGATCCCTGATCCAACAGCTAATTCTTCATTAACTTGCCACTGTTACCAATTCCCTCATGCAAGGGTGGGTGAATAATTGATTGCTATCACTCATGTCAATTCCCCTCATGCTGAAGGCACAGAAACAACTTCTGCTTTGTAGGCAGATTAATACCAGTTTCATATCAGAGGGAGTAGTTCTTGGGGATGGGAGTTAAACACACCTTAATTAGGGGGAAAAATGCACAAGCACGACTGTTGGCTTTATTCCTCTGTTAGTGTTAAAACTGGAGCTGCTCCAAATCAAGAGACTTAAATTTTTAGCTCTTGTTGTAAATAAGACTGAATAATTACTCCATTTTCATCTGGAACAATCTACTAAGATTTCTTTGGACCCAAAGTGGATATTTTACCCATTTTTTTCAGCTGGAATTCTGTTGAGAATTCAGAAGCAGGGAGATGGGGTAGGTCTCAAAACCTGTTTCTTTCCAGCTAGTCAAAATACCAAGCATTTGAAAGCCATTTAAAATTAGGATTGCTACCTGAGAAAGAAATGGAAAGAAAAAGCAGTTCTCATACCTTTTTGGGAGCAATGTTTTTCAACTATTCCAATTTAAATTTTATATCCTACAAAACCAGAATCATGGGGGTTTTATTAAAGCCTCTCTAGACCAGAGCTGCATTGCCTGAGAAGCTTGTAAACATAAACACATCCTTCATTCAAACATAGTGTTTCAGTTGTTTATTGATAACTTAACATTCCATATTTTATGATTTTACTTTTTTTCTGTTCATCAGTTTGATTAGATTTGTCAATAAAATATATCAAGCTCTTGCTGCTTGACTTACTATTTGAATGCTGAACTCCCAGTTTCTAGAATTTACAGTCTATCCTCTATCATGCTGGGAAGATTTTAAATATAAATATTTAGAAAATAAACTATAAAATTACAAGCTTTAAAAATAATTTAATATGGATTCCCAGATTTGGCTTGATAAGTAAGACTGATAAATAGGTCATAATTGGACTTCATCATTTCAGCTGCCTTTGAAAAATGCTAGAAAAATTAAATTTGAAAGCTTAAGAGCCAATTTAATTTTATGATACAATGCTGGACCAAAAGTAATTTACACAAATGTCCTGAAGTAAAATAAAACATGAATTCTAAATTTTGACAAACTGCTGTGGACAAACCAGATGAAGACTGCATTCTATGTAATAAACAAAAGATAGGAAAAGGGAGTTCCAAAATGAGATAATAGTGGTTTTACAAACCAAATTAAACTCCCATTGAAAAAATGTGAGTGATTTGGGATTTTTGGTCACCATAGCCATTTTATAAACTCTGCAGTTCCATTGTAAATCTATTTTCTAACCTTTAGACAAGCTTGCTTACCTCTTGAAGTTGGTAGTCATCCTACCAGAGAATTTCACCTTCAATGGTTTCTTAGCATAGGAATTTTCCCAACACTTGCTGTTCTGTAGTAGTAACATAAGGATCTTATAAGTCTGCAGGAGTAGGACTTTTTTTGGAGGGAATGAGAGCTTATTTAGTGCAAGAAAACTTGAATGATTTAACTGTAATTAAACTTTTTCATGCATGAATGTGTTCAAGGACCTTTCCAAATCATCCTCTAACCCCTTGTCACCTCAGTCCCAGCAGAAAAATATTTTCCTGATTTTTTTTGTTTTTGTTTTTGTTTTTTTTCTCCTGCATTTTAGAGGCAAATGCATCATATTCCTCAGGATCCTATCAGGTCATTGATCAACAGACTCTGAGAAAGGAAAAGGATGAAGTTCCTGGACTTATGTAGGAGATGAGGTGACTAAGTCTGACCTCCCCTGTAGTTCAGATTCACCTCCTTGTCCCACATGTTCCTAAGGAAAATATTTTGAGATGCTTGGCATTCTGAGAACCTCCTGTTGAGTTTGGACATTTCTGCCCACCAGCTCAATAAAAAAAAGTTTTAATCATCCCCTCATAAGTACATTTTCTTCTTGTTGCTGTTATTATATTTTATGTAATGACAAACCTTCTCCAGCATGCAAACTGTGAAGCTGGCAACCAAACCCAGAGAGGTTTCCCTCTGCAGAAATGATTACAATCTGCAAATCTCCTGAGGAGCTTTTTTCCCAGCATTTTCAAGTCCTCTCACAGAACTATCACTGACTGTGGTTTGGAAATGAAGAGCAAATCTCTCTGTATTTACATGTGTGAAGAGTTAAGAACTTAGAAGAGGAACAGAAAAGGCAGCGAAGTCCAATGTGCCTGTGTTACCCATCCCAACAAGGGGAAAGACTTGGTTTCCTCAGTGGAGAAAACAGAAGTGGAATCTCACAGCAATTGGCCATAAGTTGTTGATGGAGGATTCCTCTTCTCACTGCCTCTTTGGTAAAGCCTGGTTTGGTACATGCATTATGGTGGTGTGTTTAGGAGCCCCCAGTGTAGTCAGACAAAGGGAGGAATCACAAAATTTGAGGACTCCTCCATGATTTAAGTTCTTTTGAGCAGTATTAATGGTGTTGAGACTTTCCCTTTGTCTAGAGTGGCTTACTAAGCCAGCACAGATCTATTTCAGGATGGTTAGGGAAAACTCTTAAAGCTTTTCCCTGATGCTTTAATTATTTTTGCAATTCTTAATTAAACAGACTCAGATTTTTTACTACTTGACATTTTAGAAAACAGAAATTTGGAGTTTTCTGTGTATTAGAACTGTTATGATTTTTTTTTTTTTTTTAATGGTGAGTGCCAGGGCTAGAACATTATGTCTGCATTGAGCTGCAGTAAATGCAGGGCACAAAGAAAAGAGTTTGCAGTGGTTTCACATACATCTGATTATAGTGTGTAAGCCCTGATGCCAGCCAGGCCACTGCTAGATTCCTGCTAAATTCCCAACACCAGCAGCAGGGTAATCAGCTAATCTTGTAAGAGGCTTCTGCTCCCTCAGGGAAGGGGTTTAGAACAGCCAGCAACTATTAAATGCAGGCTGTGCCCTCAGAGCCAAGGCTGGAGTGCTCTGGAGTCTCCCACAGGGAGACAGCCCTGGCACCGAGATACATTGCCAGTGGGATCTCTGTCCCAAAATTGTAGGTGGTGAGAAGGGTCAAGATTGACAATGTAGAGAAGGCAAAGAGGACCAAGTAAAAATAAACTGAACAAGAGTCTCATACAATGTCCAAAATCAGCCTGGTCTTCATGGGTCCTTTCCTACAGGATGTATAGAAGCAAAGGAGGGATTTGTTTCCTTTTCCAGGCTTCTTAAGTCAGAAGGCTTGTTAAAGCAAAATAAATCCTCACTAGATAAAAATAACACTTTGCAAGGGTGGTCAAACACAGGAACAGTTTCTCAGAGTAGTTGTGAAGTCTCTGTCCTCGGAGCTGTTAAAAATTTGAGGGGATACCACCCCGAGCTCAAATTCAATATTTACTCATGGTCTGGTCAGGGGACTGGGCCACAGGACTTCCAGAGGTCTTGCCAACCTAAATTATCTTGTGATTCTATACCAGCTTTTGAAGGATGTTGTGTTATGAGCTAAACACAGGGGCAATAAATAGGAAAAGGTTTTAAAAGGATCCCTCCCTCACTCTTGTGGCACCTGTTCCTTTCCAAGTTCAGGGAAAGAGTGCAAAGGCAGAAGCCATATGTGACTGTCATTGTCAGCAACCTCAGAGTATTTCTTTAGGGGTTAGGAAGAGGAAAACTGATCATGGTCACAGTAGGAGCAGGGTGTGAGTGTTACATACAGGTACAACAGGAAACATCTTTTTCCACAAACCATCTGAGCTCTTCTTCAGTGCAGTATGTTTCAAAACCATCACAGTTGCAAGCACGCATGATCCCTCCCCGGCCCTATACTGTGGCAGGTCTTATGTATATAAAAGGTTTAACCAATTCTTAATTTGCTGTTTCCTACTGAATCAGAAAAGCCCATGAAATACAGTGGTTATTGGCAACCTCTGAGCTCTTGACTCAGTGAATCATTCTATTTATGTTGCTACAAGGGAGTGGAGTCTGGCAGAGGCCCTGTTTGAAATGATTTAATGCAGTAACTCCTTCAAAAGGGATTCTTTTTCTTGGGTTTTTTTTTGTCTTTTCCTTTGGGAGATGGTTTTTTGGGATGGTTTTTTTTTGGTTTTTTTTTTTGAGGACAGATGATCTTTTTTTTCACTTGGTTTTATTCCTTCCAGCCTTGTCTTGACAAGAACGTAACAACAAACCAGAGGATTCCCTTCCCCTCAGATTTCAACACAAGATAGCTCAGCATGCTTTTTGAAAAGAGTTGAACATCTGGAGGTTAGGAAGTGTTCTCTTCTGAAGCACTTCACTTCTTGGTGCGTAACATCCTCCCTGAAAAGTTGAAAATCCAGAGATTTCAAGGTGCTATTACAGCTTTTGCAAGCAGGGATTCTGTTTTAATAAGAGTCCACTCTCCTCTCCTCGCCTCCTCTTCCCTCCCCTTCTCTCCCCTCTCCCCTCCCCTCCCAAATCTTGATCTCTATTCTGTGGCATATTTGTGTTTTTTTACAAAAGGTTATAGATATGCATATGAATATTCAATATTATTCTCAATGTTATCACATTTTTGACTTCCCTGCCTTTCAGTTTCTCTCTGTATTTAAGCCTTACATGATTTTTTTAAAAGCTTTTGACACTTTGAAACTTCCTGCACTTAGATGTCATTAGACACCCATCATTATTGTGTTATGGACTATCATGAACAGAAGCTTACAACATAATTACTTCACACAACTCATTCTTTTTCAAGTGCTGTTGACATCTTGTATTTGCCACTTGTCTCCGTTAAACACTTCCAGGCATTTAAATTTCTCTTTCTAATGTGGGGTAGTTCTCTTACATCTCATATGAGATAAAGGAACTGTGGAAAAGATTGTTTTCCTGAGATCTCTTTATCAGATATTTTGCTGCCAGAAGACCTCTCAACACAACTAGTGTTGGGCAAAACAAACCCATGCTACTTTCACAGGAACATCTCAATGATTGAAACACAATTTAAGCCAGCTGTAGATGCTTGGTGGGGTTATACAGTTATTTTACGTGTGGGTTTTTCCCCCATCACTTCCATAGTAACTGATAGTCCCTAAATATGTTTCTGTGCAGTTCTGTGGGACTGTGAAAATGTGGAAAAATTGAGCAGAGAAGCAGCAGTTCTGGAAACTAGAAAGGAGGAGAGGAATGCAGGGCATGGGAGAAGCAACAAGAACTAGAAAAGAAGATTTTTCCAAAAAAAGTTGTGGAAAAAGTTGTGTAAGTTAATTAAAGATAGATGGATTCCCATGTTACACATAAATTTTGAGGCAAACTGTTTTCTCTTTGTAATACTTAGTAAAGCCTCCTCTTATTCAGAATCATATTGATGTCCTTGTTGGGTTTCTTTTGTTTTGTTTTGTTTTGAACACAATCCACCTGTCTTGAAGATCTTGGTATGGAACTGATTTCAATTTAACATAAGAAATTAAATTAATGACCCTGGTCCCCAAAGTGACAGAATTCTCCGTGGAAGGCCAGAGCTGTTCCAGCTCCAGCCAGACCTTGGGAATGCCTTGGCAGTGACCAATAAATTCAGTTTGGTGTTCTTCTTTCCCTGGATCCCAGTGTCTTGGTTACACCAAGCAAAAATCAGCTGACTATATGTTACATGCTGGAATCTGCTGTCCCTTTTTTCTGTTCCTGGAAACTTTTTATGTTCCTGCTGAAGTGGCATTGGTGAAAATAAGATCATTGTGGCTAAGGAAGACACAAGAGAGATCCACTGAGAGCACTGTGTGGCTCATATGTTTGCTTTCTTTCTGACAACCTTCTTTTGAACAGGCAGAAGATAAATTTCTAGGGCTTTTGTGACTCAGTTTGTTACAGAAAATTTCTGTGGAGGAAGTCTTAAAGTAATTTGTACCTCACTCACACTGACAGAGCCACCACCTCACACTTGAAACATAAAAATAGGAGGCACTGCAGCAACTGCCTCCAGGGAACAGCTCTGTGGTATTGGCAGTGAGCAGGACCATTAGTCCAGAGGAAAGCTCATGTGGCATCGTGGCTGTGGCTGGCATGGGGTTCCTCAGAGCTCAGTGTGGCACACTCGGTGTGGGGAGGTGTCTGTGCCCACTTGTTCCTCTCTGTGCCCCCTTGAGCAATGCAGAGGGGAGGACTAGGACATGGGCTTCTTCCTTAGGAATGTGAGACTTGCTACACAATACCTACTGCTTGTGCAGGGGCTGGGGTGGCTCCTTTGCCCCTTCTGCCTTTTAGATCTGTGCAAAAAAATCACAGCCTAAAGGGCGTTCAGTCTGGCAGGGATTATTGTATCTGGTGAAAACTGGCTTTACAAGTGTTCATGAAGTAAAGACAAAACAAAACAAAAAGCCAAACAAACATAAACAAACAAACAAAAAAGAGTGGAGTGAAAAAAATCAAACTACCTAAAAAAAAAAAATAAATAAAAAACCCCCAAACACATAGAACTTGTACTTATCATAGAACCACAAAATCATTTAGGTTGGAAAAGACCTTCAAGATCAGCGAGTCTGACCTGTGCCTGGTCCCCACCTTGTCAACTAGACCAGAGCACTGAGTGACATGTGCACTTGTTCCTTGAACAGCTCCAGGGATGAGGACTCCACCACCTCCCTGGGCAGACCCTTCCAATATCTGACCACCCTTTCAGTGAAGGAATTCTTCCTCATGTCCAACCTGAACCTCCCCCGGCACAATTTGAGACCATTTCTTCTTGTCCTGTTGCTTGTTCCCTGGGTACAACTTCCTGTCAGGGAGTTGTAGAGAGCAATAAGGTTCTCCCTGAGCCTCCTTTTCTCCAGGCTGAGCCCCCCCAGCTCCCTCAGCTGTTCCCCATCACACTTGTGCTCCAGACCCTTCCCCAGCTCCATCCCCTTCCCTGGACACGCTCCAGCCCCTCCATGTCCTTCATGTATTGGGGGGCCCAGAACTGGGCACAGGATTTGGGGTGTGGCCTCCCCAGTGCCCAGCACAGGGGGACAGTCCCTGCCCTGGCCCTGCTGGCCACACTATTGTTGATACAGATCCTTATATTAAAAATAACAGCATTTCTTTGCAAAAATAACTAGGCAAAAAATTTACATGTTTTAGCAAATATTTATGACAGTCTTGGAAGAGAAAACAGATTCACTGATCGTGGAAAGAGGGGTAGAATTTTTGCTAACACAAGAATATCTTACAGATCAACTGTTACTGTTATCAATTATTTCTGAAATTCCTAGAGAATGTAGTGAAATACTTGGAGGAAAATAAAGAGAGAACATGTTTTTCCCTAAGGGAAGAAAAGGTTTGACAAGAAGCCTAAGTCCTCACCTGCTTCAGTTCATAGGCTGTGGCACCAAGGAGTTTGAATGATATCACTCTCATTTTCTAGTGAAACTTTTCATTAGGAGGTTCAGTTCATGGGATTCAGGCAACTGGCATTACCTCAGGAAGATAAAAGCTCCTTAGACCAAAACTACTGAACTGTGGGACAGACAGTGGGCTCAAAAGGAAACTTAAATAGTCAGAATCCTTTGACTCAAACATTTTTCTGTCTGTGTTGCTGACTTAGCTTGGCAGTGACTTGCTCCCAGACTACAGGCACTTTGCATAGGGTGAGTGAGGGCTGTGATTGATCCCAGTGATCCAGGCTTTAGTATGCTCAGCTTCTGCTCTGCTCAGCCTTCTGTGATAGGCTGAGCTTGGACTGCAGCCAGACCCCCACCCAGCTGCTCTCTCACTCCCCCTCCTCTACAGGACAAGGGGAGAAAATAAGGTGAAAAAACTCATGGGTCAAGATACAGACAGGGAGATCACTTACTGTCACAGGGAAAACAGACTTGACTTGATGAAAATTTAATTTATTGAAATTAAAACAAATCTGGATGGTGAGAAAGAAATAAAAATTAAAACAACACCTTTACTTTACTCCCCTCCCTTTTTCCAAGGCTTGACTTCACTCACTCCTTTCCAACTCCTCCACCTTCCCCCAGCCCAAGCAGTGCAGGCTGAAAGAGGTACAGTGAGTTATGGGGTCAGTTTGCAACAGCTCCTCTCAGCCACTCCTCCCATTTCCCTCCCCCCCCCCGCCTTTTCCCTTG
>VXBX01006890.1:104785-122845 GCA_013400415.1 Scytalopus superciliaris
CTTGTCCATCGTGGGCCCTTCCACAGGCTGCAGGGGACTCTCTGCCTGGGCACCTGCTCTCACCTTGGTGTCTGCAGGGGTGATTCTCACACAAGGTCACACCAAGTCAGACCAAGGTGTGAACTCTGGGATCACTCCAGCTCCCAGCTGGCTTTTTCCTTGTAGAGGCATTGAACTGGCATTGGCTCAGGGACTTTTCCAGCAGCAAAAGCATAGGAGCAAGGAGAAACTACCTCTGGTTCATGAAGCTAGACAAAGGGGAAATGTATTTCAAGAGAAGTGTGTTGAGTCAAGAGAACTTTTTATTCCCACCACCAAGAGACTAATGTCACATCAACTTCTCCTCAGACATGGAGGAAG
Source organism: Scytalopus superciliaris (assembly GCA_013400415.1). Taxonomy (NCBI): domain Eukaryota; kingdom Metazoa; phylum Chordata; class Aves; order Passeriformes; family Rhinocryptidae; genus Scytalopus; species Scytalopus superciliaris. The sequence goes on from VXBX01006890.1 coordinate 105,146, forward strand.
ATGGCTACTAAAGATGATGCTGCATTTAGATGATCCATAATCAGAAATATGCTTCAGTACCACTGCCTGTCTATCCATTCTCACCTTGGAGACTCAAGGCTGTACCTTGAATCAGGTGATGACAAGCCTCACAAACCCAGGAGCAGCTTGTTTCCAACTTTTCTTGCACAGATTTACACAAGAGAAACAACTGTAGTTTGCTTGGCATATGAATAATTTTAACAATATTCCAAGTAATGGTGTAAGATAGTAACCAGGACACTGATTGCTGGGTGTTTTGTTTGATCTTTTTTGTATGATCAGATCAGTGTAGCTGCCTACAGGAGCATCATTGTTTTGTCTCAGTCATAAATCCCTTGATATTAATTGAATACTTGCTATTAACTTGAAAGGGAGCAGGGCTGTTTTTGTTAGCTATCTGAAAAAACATTCAGGTCATGAGAAATGCCTGCATTTCCTTGGAAAAATAAGTGCATTTCCAAAAGTAATTTTGAGCTGGTGTCCTATTCAGTTTTCTTTTTCAATCAGCTGCAAAAACCCAGGGAAGGTTTTTAGTTGCTGACTGACTTTTCTCTGAAGCAGGAAGAGTTCCAGCACCATATCATCAGCTAAGCTCAAAAAATATAAACCCAAGTCCCTTCTCTTGTTCTTAATACCTTTTCTGTCCATCCATGTTCTTGCACCACACCTGTCCCTTGTGTGTTTTCACATCCCTCAACCCTGAAGCTGGATGTCCTCTATCCCATTTTCCTCTTCCCCAGGAATCCTCCTTTCCTAATGAATTATTGTTTCCTAAGTGTCTCTCCCCTGCCTCTGGATTTGTTTTCTCTCTCTTACATCACACACACATGGCCAGACCTGCTTCTTGCTCTCAGCTTTGTTATTCTTCAGTCAGTGTATGAAAAGCTTTTACTAAGGATTTTGAACTCTCTTTTTAGAGCAGAACAAATAATGTTATCCTTATTAAGGATTTCCAAACATATTGTAAAATCAGGCATTTCACAAGCAGTAGGACCACTGAAGCATGATTCCTACTGGGTTCGTGCCATGAGGCTCAACTGGGCAGTAACTCTGATGCCTAATAAAACAAAAAGTCATCTTAGTTCTTCCCCCAAAGGGAACCTTAAAGGACCTCTTGTCTTTCCCCAGATGCCATTTATTAGTCTATATATTACATCCCAATGACTGCTACCCCCTAGGATAGATGTCCAGCCCTGTTTGTGCAGATCAGCAGAGCAAAGAGTCTCTTTTCTGTGGTTTAACCCTTGGCTCCCTGGTGGGATGGCACAGAGGGATGGATGCACACAGATGTGTGCCCCCAGCCTGCCACATGAGGCCAAAGCTTGCAGCTGGACCATTAGCACAGCTTGGAAAAAGAAATCATTTCACTGCCAGCATGTGTTGATTAATTTGGCTCTTGACAAGGAAACAAGATTAAGACTGAGGAGACCTAGGCAGCCTAGGCTACTTTTAAATGAGAAAAGCAAGATTATGAAGGCCAAGCTATAAATTACTGATTCCTTTATTGGTCAATGTTGATGCTGTGCAATAATTAGTGCAGAGCTGTGTGCCTGCGGTGATAGGGCTTATTGAAGCACTCTGCCTCCTGGCAAGAAGCAACAAAGCCAAGCACCACTTTTTAATAAATCTTCTTCATAGGAACTCGGAGAGAGCAGAAATTAGTCAGAGACACCTAAATAATTACAAAGTGTTCTTGCAGGACAACAGGGTGAAGGGAATGGACTAATGTAACGACAACAAAACTATGATTTTGAACACTGCTGAATGGTTGCTGAAATGCAACAACTTTGCTTTGGAATGTGTGGTGGGGAATCTGAAAATGGGGTTTTCCTTTGTATCAGCACTGCAGTAAATCATACGTCTTGTGTATAATACTGATTATAACACTGGGATGTCACTGCCAAACGTTAGAAGCAATACCTGCTTCATCACAGAGCAGAATGCAGTTAAAGATCTATTACCTTTTGCCATCAATTACTGTCTCTTGAAGTTGGAGGGGTTTTCCCTTTTTTTTTTTTTTTACTTTTTTATTTTTTATTTCTGGTTTTAGGCCAAAAAAATAGTGTATTATGTGGAATTCAAGAAAGCACATGTCATAGGAATGTCATCCTGCCCTTAAGCAAATAGCTGAGCAAACCCCAAACACCAGATTTTCAAAAGCAAACTCATAAGCTGCCTTCTGCAACGTACTCTATATTAGCAGGCGTGAATTAAATGTGCTTATCCCTCCCACTGCTTTGCTGAGGAGAATGCTGTTGTATAAGAGCAAAACTACCTAGAGGGATATGATCTCAAATGTCAGGTAATAAACCTTTCCTGTTCTCAGTAAATCTTTGAGTTCATATTTTTGATAATACCAAAACTTAGGATACTTTTCTCCCTCTAGATTTTTTTTTTTTAAACCCTGAAGGATATATTTCTGATGAACACCAAGTACCTATAATATTTAATATTTGGCTGCATTATTTCAGACAATTAGAGGTAATTCTGGGTTAATAGTTGAGATTACCTAAGAACAAAAGAAAAAAGAAAGATGGGAAAGTAGCACAAAAAAGTACATTTCCTACAGTTGTTCCTGGTTTCTGTTGTGTTGAACCAGTCAGCAATAAAGGGGGTTCTTGATGATATTAAGTACACGAATTTGTCACTCATTTTCCTGGACAAATCTTTCTGTTCAATTCTTGGAATGTCAATCTGTTATAAAGGATTGCTCCACAAGAGTCTAAGTCATGTTCAGCACCTACTCCAATGTCCCTCCAGGATCCTGGAATGCTTCTCCCAAGCCCAAAGTGGTGGCTTTGTGCAGCAGGCATTTGAGTGGCAGATATTCCTGCCACTAGAGGGTATAATGCCTCCATCATTTATACCTGGTCAGCCTTCATCGTGGGTGTATGTACATTTGGCTTTTCCAGGAGCTTCAAAACAGAGGCAAAGCTCCTCAGGGAAACCCAAAGGGATTAAAGTTCTTTTGGAAATGAGTGCCTGACTTCTGCAGTCTGCTTTGAGGATCTCAGCCTGACATTACTTCTCAGAAAGCTGCAAATGTGAATGAGAGCTGACCAATGGATCTAAAGGGAAAACATAATTACTGGGATTGGTAGGAAGACTTAATTAAACAGTCAGTAACCAGAGTTGTTTATCAGGCAGTGAACAGGAGAGGGAAATCCCAGGCTGAACATGGAGGTTTGATGTAACGTGGCGTATAAGCCAGGCATCCATTAATCACATTTCCTTGTACTTGGGTGGTAGGATCTCTCAGCTGCCAAAACAAAGGTCCCAAGGCTCTGTAGAAGCCCTGGATAAAAATACAACTGAGGAGATCTCTGACTCTTAATTTGAGGAGGAAAGAGCTTGTTCTCACTGCACTGAGGCAACAAGCTCTGTGCCTGTGCATCAGTCATCCTCAATCAGAACAGAGGGCACCACAGTGCCAGACAAGGACAAAGATTGTGCATTGGAAGCTCTTCCTCTAGAGGACATGGGGTTCTTCAGAAGAAAATCCCCGTGTTTAGCTCTAGGATGTCTTCTTCTAGGTGACATGCATTTTTCTGCTTCCAGCTAGTAAGAAAATTGACCTTTAAGAGAAAAGTTCTTGTGAACTGTTAGAAAGATCCATGCAATTTATCATCCTGGCATTTGGGAACAAGATATATCTTGCCTTACAGTAATAACTTGCTGTACTGCAGGTTGAGTACCTGCATCTGAATATCTGCTGTTCTACATACTGTACAAGCCCAGTGAAGAATACTTGAAATCTAAACGGCACACATGGAAGCTCCTTCTTAATCTTTTAGGAAAAGGGGAAAGACATTACCTTCTCAGTCCAACCCTCCTCTGCTTTGTGATCTCTTACAGAGAGGTGAAACAATAAAAAATGTTTAAATCCATAGGTGTTGCACATGAAAAATAAAGTATTCCTTAAAACAACAAGAGATACAAACACTGTGTTAAAGTAAGAGAGTGCTACCTTGCCTTTGAAAGGATCAAGATACACACTGATATGCAATCACTGATTTTTAGGTAACCAGAATGTCTTTCTTCAGCTGGCAGTGTCAGAGCTCCTCACTGACCCTGCAAAGATGCCTCCCTGCCCCTCAGGGCCAGGGACCAGGGCATTTAGATGGCACCTCAGTGGTAACATGGAAACACCAGTACCAAGTTCCAGATTTGCCACAGTCCAGTCTTTTAGTGTGAAGACATCAGGCAGTCTCAGAAGTATTTGCTCTGCTAATCTGGACCACATTTAATGGCTATCAGATAACCCCGCCATGGTGATTGCTTTTGTCCCCAGCCCATGGAAGTGCAGATGGCCAGGCAGCAAGACTGGCTTTACTGAGAGGGCAGTGCCTGAGGAAAGCAGGAACACAGAATTTCTGTCTTAAAAAGCACTGTGAATGGGTCAGGGCTGCAAGGCATCCATGACTGAACTCTTTCCCCTCTATCCTGTGTGTGATGGCCTGGACCTGTAGAACAAATCCATGACGAGAAGCCAAGTAGATGTATGAGCAGGGCTAGAAATGTCAGACAAGATAAATTTTGACTCTGGAAATCAGGGCTAGACTCAAATCTAAGTAAAATGTAATCTATGTTTATAGGTTGAAATAGGGTATTTACCAGGCACAGTTTCTCCATGCTAGCATAATCAAGAGCCTTGTCTGTCTTTCTGGTTTTTATCCTGTCAGAAAAATATCCCCTGTTATTTTTTTCCCCCCAATTCCTTAAAAAAGTAATTCTAAAAAACACAAAAGCAGTCTCTCTTACTTTCTGAGGATGTAGGTATTTATTTACAACACTCAGACACAGGGTGGGATTCTTGGGGCTATCCTGTACAGGGTCAGGAGTTGGACCCGATGATCCTTGTGGGTCCCTTCCTGCTCTGGCTATTCTATGAGATTTATTTATTATTAATTATTGAAAGCATCTTGCCACTTCTTTCTCCCCAGACACCTCTATACAGATAAAATGGGGGGGACTGTTTGTATAAGACTCCCCACAGTTTTGAATGGAAGGCATGAGATGCTCACAATCAAGAGGACTATTGCAACAATAAAACAGGTACAATCCATAGAACAAACAAACAAACAAACAAAAAACCCAAAACCAAAACAAAAACAACCGCTTGGAAAGATATAAAAACTGGTTTTAAAAGGGTTATCTTCAAAATAAAGAACATAAAGAGGCAGGTTTGTGTATTCTACCAAAAATATAGGGACTTGTCATGAAATTGTATTGCAATTGAAGCAGGAATTACGGAGATTCTGCTTGAGTCTGAAAAAAGCCTGGAAATTAAGGCAACTACTTGTAATTTGTTATCAGTCTTTATTATAAGGCATAATACCGAAATCCTACTGGATTAATTTCAGTTCCTGGAGTGTAAGCTGGCTTTAAATGGAAGCAACGTGCACATGTCACAGAATAGTTTTATAGCACCTTGTAGCAGACACGTGGAAACTTCCAATTGAAGAATGTGTTGGCTTTAGCTGGGATAGAGTTAATTTTCTTCACAGTAGCTGCTATGAGGCCGTGTTTTGTATTTGTGCTGGAAAAAGTGTTGATATCACAGCGGTGTCTTAGTTATTCCTGAGCAGTGATTACACATCATCAAGGCCTTTTCTGTATCTCATTCCACTCCACCAGTGAGGAGCCTGGAGGGGTACAAGGAGCTGGGATGGGACACAGCTGATCCCAACTGACCCAAGGGATATTCCACACCATATAGTGTCATGCTCAGCGTATAAAGCTGAAGGAAGAAGTGGGAGAGGTTTGGAGTGATGGCATTTTGCCTTCCCAATTATGTGTGATAGAGCCCTGCTTTCCTGGGGATGGCTGAACACCTGCCTCCCCACAGGAATTGATAAATTAATTACTTGTTTTGCTTTGCTTTTCCTGTTAAACTGCCCTTACTTCAACCCATGATTTTTCTCACTTTTACCTTCCTGATTCTATCCTTTTTCCTTCCCTGTGGAATGGAGGAGAGCGAATAAATGAATCGCTCATTTGTCAGCTGGGGTTAAACCATGACAAAGTCATTTGCAGTTCCCAGTCTTGAGGTTGCCTTATGCTCCTGAAGCTACACTTGCCCTGCCCCACCCAGGATTTTACCTCCTGTGGGTTGCCACATCTCAGCTGTGCACACTGGGTAGACTTGTGGAAGACAGAATTACGTGTTGCTTGACTCATGGATTTCGATACAGCAGCCACAAGGCAAATTTACCCCTTTGTCCATTTGTAAAAGTCCACTGAACCTGAAGAGCTCAAGTGTAAATAAGGGCATGTTTCCTCTGGCTTAAGACAAAGCTTACTTGAGTTGATTGCTCCACAAACTCTAAACACTGTCTTCTCTAGAAATCAAGAGGTTTGTAATTCTGGCGTGCCCTTGAAAAGAAGAACAAACCACCAGAATTACTCTGGGTAGCCACTTGCAAACAACTTAATGTTTTCCAAATGTATTGCTAGTTTCCAGATGTACAATACAATGCTTCTTATTTTAGGATCATGTTGCTGCCCAATTCCTGCCCTTGTAGTCTACAAGAATAACTCCTGTGTGCATTCTGAAATTTGGAAATACCTAAGAGAAGATCCAGAGTACTTTTCATAGTCCAAAAATGCAGAGCACCAGACAGAGGCTTACAGATGTGCCACTCTTGAGCAGGTCAAGCAGACTTTGGGGGTGATGGCTCCTTTTCTCCTTGCTTGACTAGGGTGCCCTCAATCCTGCAATCTGCAGTGCTGAACATCCTCAGCATTTAGCTAAATGCAGAAACTTGAAACTTTTATGTTCTTAATGCTGAAAATTAGAGTCCTATAACTTAGATCTCTTTATGGATGTGTGGAACATTAACTGTGAAGCTAACAGACGCATAAAGCTATTCTGTCTTTCACCTCAGAGGGAATTTCATAGAACCACAGAATAGTTTTTGCTGGAAAGGACCCTAAAGATCATCTTGTTCCAACTCCCTGTCAAAGCAAGGGCACAGACCAGATTGCTCAGAGTCTTGTCCAACCTGAACTTGGACACTTCCAGGAATGGAGGAGCCACAACTTCTCTGCCCAACCTGTGCCAGGGACTCACCACCCTCACAGGGAACAATTTCTCCCTAATATCCAATCTAACCCTGCTCTCTGTCAGTTTGAAGCCATTCCCCCTTGTCCTGTCACTCCAGGCACTTGGAAATAGTCTCTCTCCATCTTCCTTATGGGCTCCCTTCAGGCACTGCAAGGCCACAATGAGGTCACCCCAAAGCCTTCTCTTCTCCAGGCTGAACAATCCCAACTCTGCCAGCCTTTCCTCCCAGCTGAGCTGCTCCATACCTCTGATCCCCTTGGTGTCCCTGCTCTGGACTTGCTCCCACAGTTCCCTGTCCTTCCTGTGCTGGGACCCCAGGGCTGGAGGCAGCTCTGCAGGGGGGTCTCCCCAGAGGGGGCAGAGGGGCAGAATCCCCCCCTGCCCTGCTGCCCACACTGCTTTGGATGCAGCCCAGAAATTTCCCTCTTTCCTCCTTGGGAAGCATCTCAGAGGGTTGCTTTTTTTCCCTTCACTCCCTGCAGAGGAAGGAGTGGGCTGCACCTTCCCATCCCCTGCCCTCTAATTGTTATAGCCTCAGTATCTCAGGCTGCCTTGTAGAGTTCCGAGCAGAGTTGTTGATGTGAATTTATACACTGTACTTGGGCTTTGCAGTGTACTTGGGACTGTCCCATGCAGGGCCAGGAGCTGAACTTTGAACACCCTTCTGTGTCCTTTCTAACTCAGGATATTCTGTGATTCAATGATTCTATGATTTCTTTTTATGAAGGCTGTGAGTGTCAGTCACCGGTAGGGCCAGGTGTACAATGCACATTAATGCAAAAAAGGAAGTGACATATATTAGACGGTGTTAAAAGCCCCATCTTTACACTACAAGTTAACATTAGAAGGATAAAGAAGTTGTGAAGTTAAAGGATTTTTTTTCAGTCACATCACTGCAGGGAAAGCCTTTCATGCTGAAATTTTCCACTTATTAGTTATAGTTTTAATGAGGCTTCTTTGAACCTTTTTACTTTGTAGAGTATACTTTCCCAAGTTCCCCAGATGGATTCTCTAACAGTAAAAGGAAACTAAGCTTAAAGGCATTACTTTTCATCCAGCCTTCATCTTGTTGATTTTGTGGTTAATTTTATATTTGTCTTGTGATTCTTGAATGTCTTCAACTTTAACTTCTCTGTTACTTCTAGAGACTATAATCTAATATACCAAAAAATGCCTTGAAAAACCATTTTGTAAAGGAGACAGAATGATTATAATACCTATTCTGTTCACTGCTTTGACAAATAAATTTGGCAATAAAGGAAATTACCTAAAATGAAGTTCATAAATACATAAAAATAAAACGTAGTATCACTGTGGGGATTGCACAAGACTTTAGACATACAGAGGATATGTGTGGTGCCTATTTGTGTTGTACAGATTTATAACCCCAGGGTCAATTAGTAACTGCTCAGTCTAAAATTGGGATTTTTGGCCTTCTACTATCCCAGGTGGGGATAGATCTACAAGCAACCCCTTTTATGTGTGATGGAGGCAGCTGAACACAGCAAGGGTGCGAAGATCACTGGAGCAGAACGGGAATGTTTGCTTAGCTCCCAAGAGCCATAGGACAGCAAGTACTGTGCAACTAGTGAAAGGTTTAGCACAGATGGCAACAACCCCTAAAGCTGCCCTGACCAGTGAAATTCCCAACTCCTGATGAGGTGAGCTTTGAAAAGACACATTTCTGCCCTTTGCTTGACTCCTTGCAAAACTTCAGGGCCAAAACCACTGGCTCCATCAGATCCATCCACTAATCCATCTTGCTTGTGTGTGTGCTGCATTCCTCTGGGAGTGCAAAGCCAAACCCTTGGCATTGTCCCCTGGCAGTAGCAATTTACTGAGTGCAATTTCTGTACCCACACTGTCACCCTAAAATGGTCAGTAGTCTTGGCACAGGAGCAGTATCACACATTGGGTCACCAGCCTGGCCATCCCTCTGTTACTTCTCTTATCATGCCTTTCAGGTCATTTCCAAGAAGCCACTAATGGAACTTTGTTGATCAAAGGGGAAGTTCTTTTTTTATGCTTCATTTGGAGGAGGCATTCTACTCTAGATCACAACATTTTGTTTTTCCTTCCAGTAACTCTTGGACATATTTTTCTTTACCCCACTTCTTCCTGATGTAACTGTAGATGATACTCTTCATTATATAAGTGTCTTTGTCACTCTTGCTAAACACTTAATGTCAAAGCTACCCTATGACTAATTAATCCCACACTAAAAGGCACTGATATCCCATATAGGCCTCAGGAATAGCTTTGCAGGAGGTATTTTTGCATCAGTGTCAGGTGAGTTCTCCTTCCCTCATTAGCCTGAAGTAAACATTAGCACAGTATAGAGTTTCTTCATCTGTCAACATGCTCTATTCATGGTAAGTGACCAAAATCCTTGATGTTAAACCATATCATGGCTAATCACAGAAATAAATGATATTTTGAAATTTAGAGTTCTAGTTCTGCTTCCCTCCTTCAGAGTTGAGAAATACCAACACACACTCTGCAACAGACTGTGCTTGCTTCTTGAGGCGTCGCTTTGATATGCTTTGATCTCTTTAGTTTTATAAAGTTCAAAATTTGCTCTGGCTCAAAAAATTATAATTTGCTTTCCACACAATGTAACAAATAATAATGAAAAATTGTGCCCATTCTCTTTGGGGAGAGTTGAGGAAAACTATCAAGATAACAGGCACAGAAAGTTTTATAAATGCCCAGGAACCAAAGCCATTCTTTTTGCACTGAGTGCAAAATACTTTCAGTAAAAAGATGTTCAGAGTGGGGGTGGATGTGATGCCAAACACAGGAGTTCCAGGGGAATACTTTCCTCTGCAGACCACCTTCTTCTTTATGGGACCCAGCAGTGTTATTGGAGCCTCATTTGCTCTGCTGCTGTTCTGTCTGTGCCAGTATTTCCTTTGGAAAGCCCTCTTTTCAAGGCTTTAGAAGCTGCCTATAAAAAAGCCTTAATGGGCAAAAATCTTGGCAGCCCTGATCTCAGTATGGGAGAAACCAACTGAGTTTTAAGAGTGTTTATTTTCCTCTAAATTGTAACTCAAATTACTCCATGGGCTTTCCTTAAAGGAAAGGTTTCAGACTATCTGTGTCCTCCTGTGGCCTGGACTAAGTCTTGTTGCTGAACATGAATAACACCTGTTGCACAGTGAGAAACTTCATGGATGAGTCTCTTGGGTCACTTTTGCCCAGACCTCCCAGCTGTACTGTAGTCCTGGCAATTCTTATACCAAGAAGGGGAGACCAGATAAAATTGAGGGATAATTCAGACCCTTTCCCCACACCCATCCCAATATATTCACAGTGCCAAATATAGAAGTTTCATATCCTGACCAGTTCCTTTTTGTGGAGGCCATAAACCAGGCAGATTTTTTTTTTTTTCTCAGTTCATAGTTTCATTTCACACTTTGGACATTCTTATTTACACCACAGCCCTTTTAGCCAGTCTGAACACATAAAAGCACGATTAAGGATGCATAAAGGTTATTGACACTCATTTTATGGGCCCTTTGAACTGTTCAAGTGATATAAAGGGAGCACAGAGTAATAGGAAACAGAAGCAGCAGTGTGTTAGCAATAAAAAATGGGGAAAAAACCCTCATAGACTGGTGGAAATCGAAATGGTCTGCTTCATTTTTCACCAGCCTTGACTGTGTCTATTTCCATTGGTCAGATGCTGTTTGCCTCCTATCCATGAGGAAATTGCCTCTGACCTCGCAGTGATTGTGTGGATTCCATACCATGCCATGGCAGCACTACTCCTGGGACAATTTTGAAGACATTTTGGTGCAAGCAGGAAAAGTGACTTGGTGTTTGCCTGGGATGTCATTTTTTTCAACAGAATTGCAGTTGTGGGTGGTTTGCAGTGAAACTTCACTTTGTTGTGCACGCTTAGGCTGCAAACACCCAGTCAGGGCTTATGTGTGTGGTGGTGAGCAAACAGGACCCTCCAGTATATTTTGATTTCTTACTAGCACGACTCTGGATGTCTTGAGAAATAACAACAAAAAAAAAAAAGGTGTGAGAACTTCTACAATCCTTTCTGTAGCCACACCTTATTGCAAAAAAAGTAAACCACCCCACACCTCCTTCTTTAATATATGTATATCTGTGCTCAAAAGCAAGGGCAACTCAATCTTAGCCCTTGTGCTAATGGCAGTACAAACTGATTGGTCGTATATGAAGTGATTCACTTTGCTCCTGTGCCTTATGGAATTATGGAATGGTTTGGATTGGAGATCATCTCATTCCAACCTTTCTGCCATGGGCAGGGACACCTCCCACTAGCCCAGGTTGCTCAGACCCCCATCCAACCTGGCCTTGAACACTTCCAGGGATATCTTAACCCTTCTGGATTAAAGACATGCAGACTTTCAGGCCTTTCCATCTCTCATCACTTTTCTGTTGCTTTGTTTTTCCAGCAAGGATGCAGTTTTCTTGAACTGTAGCACTAAAAAAGACACACATTGCACCTGCTGAGGCCTTGGCATCATAGGTATGCTGCAGTGCTATCCTTCCCATGAAGGACCTCTGAATACATCATTCTATGAGATTTATCTTTTGCTGTTGTTGTTACAGCTTCTTGTCACTCACAGTTATCCCCCTTTTATTTGTAGCACTTCTGCCTGAGAATTATTTAATGTTTTACTTATATGTATTTGCTTGATTGTTTCTTTTTGACTGTATTGTTTCTTCTTAATTGTACTGTTTCGTGCTTGGCTTTAGTGAAATTCTTTTTGTTTATTTTGGACTGGGTTGCCAAATTTTTGAGATCTTTTGGATTCTGATCCAATCCTCCAAAGCACTTGGAACTTCCTTTTTCTCTATGTGATATTCAAATCTTTATGAATCCCATTAAGCACTTAGCCTTAGTTAATACTTTGTGCAAATAATGATTTTTTTCAGTTCTTAGTCCAAACAAACAAAACATTTGGGCCTTGAACTTAAGTGGTTTCTTCTTTTGTTAGGGAAGCAAATGAAAAAAAAAGTCATTATGAGTCAAAAGAAATATTTTTGTTTTCATTGCAGACAATTCTAATAAAAGCAAAGTACTGGAAATTTAAAGCTTCATTAGGTAACACTGAAAAATAACAAAGAAGTGCCACTCTTTCTACCTAACCCAGAGCTTAAGCCGCTTACCCAGAATATCAGAGATTTGGATTCACTGCCTTCTCCCATGGAAAAGTGGCAAATCCCCAGCTCCCAGAATGCCCTGGCTTCCAAATTCTGTGCCAGAGCTGGACAACTTTTCAGTTTCCCCTTTGAAGTAATTAATTTTTACAAATATGCTGAAGTGAGCACTGGCAAAGGGACAAGAACCAAGGCATCCCCCATTCCAGGTAAGCATCCCAACCACAACAGGGAGAACACCAAACTACAGCTACTCTTTCTCATGTCTTCTGGCTTGGTCTGTTCTTATGCAGTGACAAAAATCTATTTGTGAACAGCAGTCAGCAAGAGGAACCTTCTCTTATCACTCTAAACCTGAATATCCTCCACCTGGTGATGGCCTTAGATGTGCAACAGGAGAAGGGTAAATAGTCCTTCACATTTAAAGGTCTTTCCTATCCAAAACGGGTGCATTGGTGTCCTAGTTACAGTGGTTGGGACCAGTGTGGGTGTAACCAGAACTACACCTTCTATGTCATTTCTCAGGAACTGTTAACAATGGATCATTTGCAGGACCTGCCCAGGGCACACCTGACCCCTCAGGCTACAGGCCGGCTGCTTAAGAACTCTGTGAGACAGGAAAGTTTCCTGTCTTCACACCAGTGACTCAAGTGTGATAACTCCCCTCCGGGGAGCCATCAGCACCTTCACACCCAGCCTGAGGGGCCACATCTGCTAATGGGCCATCAGGGATTCCAAAAATATGCCATGATTGACCTCAGAGAGTAAATCACCCATTGTGAAACTCCCCATGCTGGGGGAGGTACTGGACACTCTCACCTGAGCCTAAGCATAATCTTGGGGTTTGGGGACTTCTGGCACCACTTGTGGGATCCAGAGAAGGACCAGAATGTCAACAGGACTGAGACTGCCACTCTCAACCAGACTGTGACCATCATCCTCACCAACAGGCTTCTTCTTTCCTTTTACTTTGTACTCAGGGGGGCCACGTGGTGCTCAGCACAGCAATTAATGAACAACATTCTGTCTTTGTGGGTTAAAACTAATTTTCCTTTGTATCACTGTATTTATTGTAATCTTTTTATTAAATTGTAACTCTGACTTATAATCTCTTTTGAGTTGGGATCATTCCTCTTGCTGGTTTATCTTTAAAGCAGCACAATTGGTATGCTCACAAAAGAGGATAAAGATCCTTTCTCCACTGGGGCAATCCAAGAAGTTTCTTTTTACAAAATTGTTCAGACAATTTTTGCCAAAATCATGGCATCATTTCAGGTCAACCCAAACTTAGCCTTCAGTAAAAAAAAAACGTGGATGGACAGTGCATACTTTGAGTGACCTAAACCACTGATTCACAACAACACAGTGTATGTATCCAGGCCTTGCTGTAATAACCAAGGGACTAGACTGTCCACAAGATCCTTCCTTTTCCCACCTAGGACAGTTCTCCTTGACCTATTTCTTGGAGTTGGGCCTCTCCTGTGCTACCACACACCCAGCGTGGAGGTCTGTGTGTTAGAAGCATGATATAAACTTAGTGTGCTACTGCTCATCTCTGCATTGAAATCTGTAAAGCTGGTAGAGGGTGAATTGAACCAAGCTTCCTGACCTGTATCCCAGGCACATGCCTGCCCATGACAGACACTTGATGCCTACAGAGAACTTCTAGAGGCTGCATTCTCTGTGTGCAAGCTGCTCAGCTATCTCCTTGCTTTCTCAGTTGCCTGTCACTGCCCATGCTGAGACTAAGGCAGCTACCAGTGGCAAATTATAAACTGGTTTAAAGAGTTAAACCCTCTGGAGCATCTCCCCTTTGTAAGACTTGTTTCCCAGTCCTTCCTTTACTCTCAACTCTTCCTCCTTCTCTGGCATCTGTCTCCATCCAGCAGGATCCAAGACTGACTACTTCCAAAAATGATAGGAGGGACCTCAATCAGCTGAAAATGGCTCAAGGTAACAAATTTTTTGGTGTTGGGAAGCCCAGCATGATGTCATTGTGCCACAAGTCTCACAATAAATTAGTTTTAACTGTTTCTTCTTTAGGCAATGTTACTCTGATCTTCCAGATGTTGCCAAGGAGAACAGTGGTTGCTGCTCTGTCCTCGGCTGCAATGTGGAAGTGCTTCCACATTCTAAACTACACTGTGATTGAGATGTTTAGAGAACGTGATACAGAAACAGATAGGATTGGGTTTGAAATTCCTTAGCAAAAAATGTTGTACAAGATCTTTAATGCTACATAGTAGAGCTCAAGGAAGCCAGTCCTACATACCAGTGACTGGATGGGGTGGTAGGGAAAGTGCTGAATCCATCAGCCTGTTGAGCTGTACATTCTCAGTAGAAGAGAAAGATTTGTGTACACTGAAATTGTGCTAAAAGAAACCCTAGACATCTACAAAAATCAGTGTCTATTAGGCCCTTGCTCAGTGCTATGTTTGGGTGAGGATTGCAAGGTTTACTTTCAATTCCTATGTTTGAAGCATAACCGCTGAAGAATATTTTGTTGAAGATCTTCCATTTCCTGGGGTAAACTTCTTATCAGGTGGCAACACTCCAAAAAAGGATTGCAGAAGCCTCAGAAGTAATGTAGCATGGGGAAGAGCACTGCCAGCAGCCAAGGCGGGGGATGATCCTGCCCCTATATTCAGCCCTGTGAGGCACATCTGGAGTGCTGTGTCCAATCCTGGCGCCTCAGGACAAGAGACACGGAGCTCCTGGAGCGGGTCCAGCAGAATCTCCAGAGATGCTGAAGGGACTGGAGCATCTCTCTCAGGAGGGAAAGCTGAGGGAGCTGGGGCTGTTCAGCCTCCAGAAGAGACACTGAGAGGGGACCTCCCCCTGTCTGTCAGTGTGTGCAGGGAGGGGGCAGAGCAAGGACCAGGCTCTGCTCGGGGGTGCCCAGCAATGGGACAAGAGGAATGGGCAGGAACTGATGCCCAGGGAGTTCCACCTGGACATGAGGAAGAACTTCTTTGCTGTGCAGTGACTGAGCACTGAACAGATTGCCCAGAGAGGGTGTGGAGTCTCCCTCACTGGGGATATTCCAGAGCTGTCTGGACACAATCCTGTGCCATGTGCTCTGGGATGGCCCTGCTGGAGCAGGGAGGTGGGACCAGATGACCCACTGTGGTCCTTTCCAACCTGATGCATTCCGGGATACTGAATTCCATGATAGTGTGATGAAATTCACAGCACACTGTGACAGCAAACCAGCAGACCCTCATGTGGCCTTGAACACCAGGATTTCACCACATTAATAGGGTGATAGTTTCTTCCCTCCTCCCATCTGATCGCAGCAATTCAAAGTGATTATTTGCTTCTCTACCTAATAAAGGTGGTGAGACAGGACCATCTTGCAGCCATAATAAATGTGAGGAAAGTGGATTGTATTTAACTGTGGGCTGCTCCGAATGACTCAGCAAAAGACCATCTGTTTTGTTTTTTTTTTTTTAAGTAGCTTTCTTACAGTATAATTACAGTTAATAAATCTTACTTTTCTTACAAATAAAAACCCTAATAAGCATAAATTTTAGCAGTTGGGTATGAATGGGAAAAGTCTGGAGTAATATATAGGAGTGAATATACACAAGTTTGAAGTTGAAGCTTCATTTTAACAAACTTCAGTGAGACTGCACTAGGCTTGGGGAAAAGAAATCATAAGGGCACTATTCTAAAAGCCATATGTGCGGAATTTTCCCTGGAACGAGAGAGTTCTATGCTCAGAGCAAGGATTTTGTCCTCTGCTCATATATGTTAACATCATGGTGGGCAATACACAGGAAGGGGTAAGATAGGAGCTTTGTTTTCTCTCCCCATGGGGAATTTCCTTTGTGGCTTGAAAGTAGAAGGAAAGTCCGCTATAGAGATGTTTACATTTAGTGTCCCCTTGGTGTGGAAGATCACCATGTCAATAATTGCACAAGTGGCAGAATCTTTGGGGTTGGTTTTGTAGCCACTGAAATCAAAGCCAAATATCCCACAGACTTTAGGTGTCAAAGTAAAGGTCCTTTACTCTTGCAAAGAGCCTGGTTAAGCTTTAGGTCTCCCAAATACTTCAGAAATCCTTTTGGCTGCTAAAACAAAAGTCATCGTGACACTTGTTTACAAATCTGCACCTTTAGGGAAGATCTGAATTGACTTCTTGACTCAATGAGGGCAGCAGAATTCCACCAAATGGAAATATTATAGGCAGATTTATCACTTAAAATGCTCATACTTTTGTTTCACATTTTAGTGCCACACTAGCACTGAATTAAAATGGAGTCCCAATAGTAATGTGCAATATTTGAATCAATACCACATGATTAGTGTAATGAAAATGAAAATTAAATGATATAATAGCAATGGGACTCACAAAACAAGAAGGGATTTTTAAGGGAATAAAACCATTGGTGTCCATTAACTCATGACTGACTAATGCTAAATTATGATCAGATATCTGGAAAATACTTGTAAGAGTTTCACTAAGACCCACAAAATGTACCCTAGTTAATGCTATTATGATAAATTCTGAAAGAATTTGTTATAATTCAGTACTTTTAATAGATGGTTACCCACAAATTTCATCTCAACAAACTCTGGCATTTTCACAACCCCAGTGATGACTATTAGCCCCAAAAAGATGCAGTTCAAAAGCTCACATTGTCCAAACTTTTTATTTAAAGACTCCCAATGACTGCTGTTTCTGTTTGATGTGTTTCTACTTCAGCTTCCTACCCTAACTGGAAATAAACATCTTGCCTTGTTTTGAGCAACTAAACCTCAATTGGGCTGCATGAATTACCATGTGCTTCATGGTCAGTGCAATCCAGTCCAGTCACATATTAAACACAAATTTTACTTCATTTGCTAGAGAAGAAAATGTCTTTGTTTCAGATTCTGTTATCACACACCAGATGTGTGGATTTTTTGAGGTTGTTCCCTACTTACTTGAGGTCTTCCACTTATATTTCCCTGTAGCTTGTATCAGGACCTGATCCCAATGCCTTCAACATATTGAAAATCTGTTTTATATTCTCTGAATGTAAAATAACACAGTTTCTATCAAACTACTTCCCAGCAAAATCAACCTCCCAAATAAGTTAAGTGTTCCTTAATATCTAAGACATAAAAGCCATTTAGAGTTTATGCCAGTAAATTATTAAAGACATGCTCAAGTACAGGCTAATTTACAAGGCATGGGAATAATATAGATTTAAATTAAACCTTTGTAATTTTGCGAAAATTACAGATACTCTTTCAAGTTTCCCTGTCACCTTCCTTTTAGTTGAATCTGCTCTCTGAACTTTAACATACACACTCCTGATTTTACCCAAAACACATGTCAGGCCAGGACAATGTTTTTGGAGCATATGTTTTGCTGGATCCAGGCTTGGATTAAATCCAGAAAAGCTCAGTATATTCTTCTAAACAGGACTGCATTCATACTTGCTCCCCTGTTTTCTTAAATCAAGACCTTTAAACAGAGAAGTTTG
>VXBX01006890.1:122872-138171 GCA_013400415.1 Scytalopus superciliaris
TTTTTTTTTTAATTACTCAAAACCTTCCTCTCCATTTATTGATTAAAAAATTACTTACCAGAGTAACAAGTATGTACGAGTCAGGATAGTTCTACCAAGATTGTTTGCTGTGTATCCAGTAGACAAATGAACAACAGAAAGTCTATTCTTTGTTGTATGTCTCTTACTTTACATATTTTTAATAGTTTATGGTCCCCATTTGTCATTACATTTCTTATGTCACTTAGAAATCATTTTAATATATTTAAAAAAAAAAATAAGGCTCAGCTTTTCCAGAACTGAATAAAAAATGGATGCTACATTTTGATTTGCAGAGCAGAAAACTTGCCATGGGTCAGATTCATCCCTAGTGTGTGCCAGAGATAAATTTATCCCAATTCAATAGATTTAGAAATAATAAAATGCTCTTCTACGCTGAAAACATGTTACATCAAATGGCAGCTTCTTATACCAACCAGTTCCCCACTCTGAATAATAGATTCAAAACTGCTGACTTCAATGACAAAGTGATTTGTTTTACTGCTTTTTACCCAAAGTCCATGTCTGAGATTGCAGCTGAAGAATGTGCTTCTGCACAGGATAGAATTAAAAATATTTAGATGGTGATGCAAGCTTGGCTTAAGTATCATGTTCAATTCTGGGCCCCTCAGTTCAGGAAAGATATTGAGGTGCTGTAGCAGGTCCAGAGAAGAGCAACAAAGCTGGTGAAGGGACTGGAGCACAAGTCCTATGGGGAGAGGCTGAGGGAGCTGGGGGTGTTTAGTCTGGAGAAGAGGAGGCGTAGAGGTGACCTCATCACTCTCTATAACTACCTGAAGGGAAGTTATAGCCAGGTGGGGGTTGGTCTCTTCTCCCAGGCAGTCAGCAATAAGACAAGGGGGCACGGGTTTAAGCTCTGACAGGGGAAATTTAAGTTGGATATTAGTAAAAAATTCTTTACAGAGAGAGTAATCAGGCATTGGAATGGCCTGCCCAGAAAGATGGTGGATTCACTGTCCCTGGAGGTTTTTAAACTGAGATTGGATGTGGCACTGAGTGCCATGATCTAGTAAAGGACTGAATTTGGACCAAGGATTGGACTTGATGATCTTGGAGGTATTTTCCAACCTGATCGATTCTGTGATTCTGTGCTAAAGTGCTGACCCTGAAAAAGATACTTGCCTGCACAGAGTAGGGTGAGGTAGCTAACTTCTGTTCCATTCAATAATTCAAACAGGTCTGGAAGTAGATAATTTTTTTTTCTGGAGGAAACTAAAAGGAGCCATTTTATAAGACACTACCATCACCATAGCTTTTATTCTCCTCCCCNTTGAACAGTTCTAATAGTTCAGAAAAGTTCAAATAGATTTGCTTTTCAGAGAATGCAAAGCAAATACTCTTATCTGAGAAACACGAATAGATATTTATATTTATATTTTCACATCAGCTGCAAGTGGGCATTCATGGAGCAAATCAAATACAGATTCTTTCCCCTGCATTGCAATGCTGCTGCAGCACTGTGACAAATCTTAATGCAAGACTTTGCAGGGGTCAAAGGTGATTTTATTGTGAAAGAAAAGGAAAGCAAACCCCATTTCCCTCATCCACCCTCAGGCTCTCAGACTCACCTGCTCTCAAACACCCCTGAACGTGTATCCAAGTGGTGTGTCCTGATGTCAGGCTCCAAGGCATTCATATCCAGGTGAGGTGTCCAGCAGTCTTTGCAGTGACACAGAGGACAAAGAGTGGCTCCTGTTGAGGATTTGCCACATCTCCAGGGTTCTTCTTATCTTGGAAGCTGTGTGCCACTTTGTCATCTCCCTTTTTTTTACATTCTTTACTACCTGACAGTGATTGTCACCTTCTGCCTCTGTGAGATGTTATGATTTAGTCATTGTTATGTGGTTTTCCCGAGATCACTAATCAGTTCTTCCCTCTCCTACTTCTCTGGTATTGTAGCTCTTCTACAACCATACAGTCCCATCTTTCCCATCATCTTAACATCACTCTTAGAATCCTCTACACCTGAACTTTCCTTAAATATTTCAGCAAACCTTAATTAATGAATTTGTTTTATACATCTAGCTTTTATAGCTAGTTTTACTTCACTTTTTTAATATATAGTCCAAGCTAGGAATCTTACTTTTTGTTTCAAGCAGAGACATCACAGGCCCTGATTTTCACAAAAGTAAACCATATCTGTCTCTTTACTTCAATGCCTGCTTGGCTTTTTTTTTTGTGCATCTATAGGTACACATGTGTTCAAGCACTCACATGGAAATGAGGAAACCAAACTGGTGCTTCAAGAGAACAATCAGGCCTGCAGCCTGCAGATTGAATTCCTAGGCTTCAGCTGGTCCAGAGGTAGCTCCAGCTGCATCCACTGCAAGTCTGACTCACTTTTGAAATTCCACAGTAATCTGGGGGAGCCAGAAGATGGCCCTTCCCAGCTGGGCTGCCACTGTCAGGAGGTGTTCTTTGCCACATCTCATTTTGATGTGCACCCACATGGGTTTTCCTTTCAGGTTTGAATGTCTGGATGCTGCAGTCAGGTCAGTGGTGCTGTTACCTGTGGAACTGCTCCAGTGCAGTAACAGCCTCACTGCACGTTCAGCTTGCCTGGATCTGGACATTGTCTTCAAAGGAAATACGCCAGAAGAAGACAAACTTTGGTACAGAATTCATTCCACTCCACATAATGCACCTTTGCATTCAGAGTTTAACTACAAACTCAAGGTAACCTTTTGTCCAGTCAGCTCCTGGGAGTGACTTCAGCACAAGCCCAAGAACAGAGAGGAATTTAGTTATCCTGTGCTGACATTCATGTGGCAAAAGCTACCCTGGTCACAGATGGCAAGTTAGTGACATTTCAATTAGCCAAGACAGGCCTACAGGAACTCCAGAAATCCCTTAAGCTCTTCCTCTCATGGAATTGTAGGTGCATGGTGCAATAAATGCTGTATTCCAGCCAAGCTTTATTTTCAAGACAAAAATCCTTTAGACAACCAACTCCAAGTTATCACCTTTGTCTCAGGTAGTACTTAAGCTGATTGTTGGAGACTGAGAGAGTATATTGAGGTAGTATCACTTGATATTTATTTGATTCTCACTTGTTTTCCATGGAATGTGCTATTTACTTTCCCATGGGCCAGGATACTGAGCTAGATCAACTTCTGTCCTGGGCTTCTGCTGTTCTTGCATGCAAATTTAATTCACAATCAAACCATCCATATTCAAACCTTGAAGTTATGAATAGACAGCATAATAATTAATTTATTTTTGTGCTACTCTTAAACAAGCAAATCACTCAATTCTTCAAAATCTGGACAGACTGGGAACTGAAGCTGACTGTCCTTCAGAGCTGACAATTCCAGCTGGAAGAGGAGAGGCAGGAACTGGGGCAGGATCAGTCCCAGTGGGTATTAGCTATCTGAAAATTGGATGTCTGGCTCAAGCTGCTCACACAGGGCTCTCTCTGCTCAATGTATAAGCACCTCAAGGGAGTGATTCATCTCCCTCATCTGAGAGATTAAATTAAGTGAGGACACCTAAATGTAGGAGAAATCAATCTTGTTCTCAGTTTCACCCTCTTGTCTTTACTTCCCCTTAAGCTTTTTCATCCTACTGATAATATTCTAAACAACTGGATAGTGATGTATAAGAGGATTAATAAAACTTGCTAAATAAAAAAATGGATGCTCAAAAACTTCTGAGTCTGCCAAGATATAACAAAAGTGTTTCACATATCTTCTTCACAGAGGCAAAATCTTTTCAAGTCAATCTAGACTTTTTTGTTCCCATGAGGAAAAAAACCCAAGCAAACAAGAACATTCATTTCAAGGGTTTTCCTTTGCTCTGTTTAGTTCAGGTTGAGCCCAATCTTTTTCAGTTCCTGGAAAGAAAAGTTTCATTTTCTGTTGTTAAATAATTTCTACAGCTACAAGCCAATGACACCTGTTAAAAATATGAATCACCAAGACTTTTCAGAAGGAAAATGGCCTTATGGGTCTGAGATTCCTTTTTCTTCTCAATCATGGCACCTAGGAAATTGTGAATTTTTTGTTTGCTTTCATTTCAGTCTAGAAAGGAAGAAATTTTGAGTATTTCAAAACCCAGTGTTCTTTCACAACTTGCTTTCAGTTTCTGCCAGGGAACTCTGACTGGTTGTGAGTGAGAAAGAACTGTTTCCAGAGCTGTCCGTGAGTGATGTCTATTCATTGCCTACAGCCAAAAAAGGCTTTGTGTCTTGGGGCAATAATTTACAAATCAGATCTAATGATTTCAGAAAAGAATGTTCCCTAATGCTGCCAGCAACACCTGTAAAAGAGGATGCACATCTGTAGAAGATGCTTCCTGGATCCAGGTCTTCATCTCCATCTGGGTTAAAATTTCATTTATTTGTCATTGGGGATTATATTTACACCGACCTCAGAGAGGTGTTGCAAGGTTCACTTCATTAAAACCTGCCAAACATCAGGTCCTTGGAAAGAAGATGGGATGGAATTAGAAAGAATTTATTTTTAGTATTCAGAAATTAATCTTTTAACCTGCCAAAACTGATGCCCTGTGCCTTTGTGCCCTCCAGGCTGCTGAACTCTGGTGAATCATGAGCAGAACTTAACTCCAGACTTTGCCTGCAGACAGGGTAAGGATTGCATCAGACCTCATGGAAATAACAATATGTTCTCAAAGACCTGTTCGAGTCCTTTTGAATCTGAAGATTGTGTTGAACAACTTTATATATTATTCTGCAACTTTAAAACAAAAATTAAAAAACAGTGTTGTTTGAAAGGTCTTCTCTTGGAACTGACAGCTGTTTAGCCCACTGAAATTTTGATTTGTTTTCTGAACTCTGCTGATTTTTCAGTCATTTCCCCATGCTTGCAATTAGTAATTTTCAAAACTGTAACTCTGGAGTTTTCAAATGAAAGAAATGAAACTATAGGAATACAATAAAAGAAGTATAATCAACAACAAACCAAAATTTACAAAAGACCCCTGAAGAAATAGAAACCAACCATGCCTTGGAAACTGAAATGAAAGCCAAAAAGGATAAAATGCTAAGGCTCAGAGTACTAGGGAGGGAAAAATGCATAGAGTAAATAGGTGAAGATGATTTATTTAAAATTCAGGTGTTTTTCTTAATTATATTTTAGAAATGTTTCTTTTTCATTATAAACACGAATGGTTCAGTGACTCAGCTTACAGACCCAAACAACTACAGTCCAACAATATACAAAAGCTGTTCCTTCCACTATCTTTTTCTCTGATACTTGACCACTGCTGCTGCTGTTTCAACTCAGCTGGTGCTACCAAAAATGGGAATGTTATGGAGGAAAATACCTGCAAAAACACTAACATTTCCTTTGCTGAATCATTCAGACCTGCGATGCAAAACACCACACAACCAGTCATTTACTGTATGGTCTCATTGAAGGGAGTCATATAGATCCATACAGAAACCATGCAGACCTCATTGCTTCCAGCTGGACATAATTCCAGCTCAGCAAGACCCTGGGGGTTTCCAGGGCGACATGATCTGAAATAACATCACTGTGTCTTTGTCCAGTTCTTACACCCTTTGCCTGAGCATGCACTGGCCTCTATCAATGGATTGAGACTGATAGAGGTTTAGTTTAAATATTAGGGAAGAAATTCTTTGCTGTGAGGGTGGGGAGGCCCTGGCACAGGCTGGGCAGAGAAGCTGTGACTGCCCCATCCCTGGGAGTGTCCAAGGTCAGGCTGGATGGGGCTCTGAGCAACCTGGGCTAGTGGAAGGTGTCCCTGCCCATGGCAGGGGAGTTGGAACTGGGTGGTCTTTAAGGTCTGTTCCAACTCAAGGCATTCTGTGGTTTGATGATCTAGACATGGGGTAGGTGATCTGACCCAGTCCACTCATGACTGCATACCACCACAAGTGGAAACACTGCTTTAGAGAGGAATGAAGTCCAGACCTGGGACATGACTATCACAGTAACAGGATCACTTCATCTTCAATGTGAGTTAGTGCCTTGTATGGTGGTAGTGTGCTGCACCAGACAGACCCAGCAGCTTGCTCAGAGCTAACTTGACATGGTCACAGAATCACAGAATCATTTAGGTTGGAAAAGACCTCCATGATCATTGAGTTCAAGTTTTGACTGGACACCATCATGTCAACCAGTCCAGAGCACTCAGTGCCACATCCAGTCATTCCTTGGACACCTCCAGGGATGGGTACTCTACCACTTCTCTGAGTAGCCCCTTCCAATGCCTGACCACCCTTTCAGTGAAGAAATTCTTCCTGATGTCCAACCTGAACCTCCTCTGGCACAGCTTGAGGTCAATTAACCTTGTCCAGAGCTCGACCCTCAACTGGCTCCAGCCTCCTGTCAGGGAGTTTTGTCCAGGTTAAACACCCCCAGATCCTTCAGCTGATCCTCATAGGACTGACTCTCTTGGCATATTTAGAGTTTGAAGGTGCACATGGGTCTGTGAAACACCATTGCACTGACACCACCAACTGCTGATGTGATGTGCAGCTGTGGAGTTACCATGGAACATAACCAACCAGGCATTTCAGGTACAAAGAGATAATGGAGACATGGTTCAGAGAAGTGAATCACCTCATTTGCGCTGCTAAAATGCTGCTAATAAAATGTGATGACAGCTTCAGCGTTAATAATGTGTGTGCTATCTCTGTGATCAGCAGAATGTTTATTTTAAAGAACGGTGTTTATTCCTTCCATTGCCTGTCCTAGTCATTCAAGACTCAACAAAAGATCATTTGTGTAGCACAGAGCTGGGCTTAATCCTACAAAGGGCTAAGCATTCTTGCAGCAGTGGACTTAGTCATATGCTTAACTTTAAGCATGTCAACAGGCCCCAGTGAAATGGGCAAGACTAATTATGTCCTCAAAGTTAAGCATGCGCTTAAGTGCACTTTTGGATCACAGCCAGAATACTCACCACCTTGCAAGGCTGATATTCCAGTGACCAAATTTTGGTTTGGAAGAATTTATATTCAAAAAAAAACCCCAATGACAAGAAAAAAAATGGAAAGAAAAACCCTTACATCTTTCTGTAAGTATTATCAAATTGGATCCAGGCCAGAATGTTACCATTCCCACCAGCACATGCAGCTGTTCTCTGAGGAAAGGGTGTAATTCCAGCCCCTGAATAAAAGTGTGCATTTCATGCATTTGCCATAAGGAGAAGTTTGCCATTTTTCACAGTTAAAGCAACTTTTCCTGGTTGGTGGTAGTTTCCTTGTCACCAGTGAAAGCTGCCTCAATTTCCTATGGAATGTTTACAGGCAGGAACAGGAAACAGTTTCATTTTATTACAAACCTAAAGTGCATTTCCCATTTCATCAGGCCTGTGAAACATTCCTTTCAATCCCACAGGCTGAGCCCCAAAAATACTGTGTAGAGCTCCCAGGTACTGCAGGACTTATATCAAGATCAAAACAAGCTAAAAAGAGCAACTTGTATCTCCAGCGTGGTGAGGTTGAATGAAGTGTCACTGAGGCACCACCATGTGCCCTGCCTGGAGGAGGAGAACTTACTGAAATAACACTGAGTCCTCATCCAAACACAGTAAGAGGTGTTCCACTGGCTGAGAAGTGCTTCTACTTCGGTGACAGCTCCCAAGACCTGCAGAACAACATGACAGACCAACTGTGCTTTGTGCCCAGTGCCCATGTAGGTTGAAGATCAACCTTATGGGTCTGCAAAGAGTTATATCCAGAATGGTTATGTTAGAAGGGATCTGAAAGATCGTCTGATTCCAACCCCCTGCCATGGGCCGGGACACCTTCCACTATCTCATGTTGCTCAGAGCTCCATCCAATCTGGCCTTGGACACTTCCAGGGATGGGGCAGCCACAGCTTCTCTGCCCAACCTGTGCCAGGGACTCACCACCCTTATAGCAAAGAATATCTTCCCAATATCCAATCTAACCCTGCTCTCAGTTTGAAGCCATTCCCCTTGTCCTGTCACTCCAGGCCCTTGGAAATAGACTCTCTCCACCTTCCTTGTGGGCTCCCTTCAGGCACTGCAAGGCCACAACTGGATTGCCCCAAAGATTTCTTTTTCCCAAACTGAAAATATTTGCAGACATAGATCATTTTTCAGTGAAAAATAGTCATGTAAAGTGAATAGTCATTAAATGAGATTCAAGTTCATTGAGTGCACTTGTATGAACTTTACTGTAATACCCTAACACATTTCTGTCCAACTATGTCCCTTGTGCCTGAACAAACTTCATCGTATGCCACTGTTTCAGTGTGTATGGTCTTACCCACAGCACTGAGCAAAAGTAGCATTTGCTACCACTGACATGAGCCAGAGTAGAAGTTCACTCTATTTCCAGTAATCCACACACTCAGACACAACCCTGTGAAACTGCGATTCCCCATGGCACATCTTCCCACCTCCTCCAGGATGAATCCAACCTGCAATTACTGCTCTGCAGTATTTATTTTTTTCACTTGCATGCTCATTTTTCTCCATTGAATGCCAACATTTTCCCTCAGATTACGTAGATTCCCAGCTTTTCTCCTACTCCTTGATGCTGCCTGTTCCACCTCTGGAAGGGAATGCACCCCAGTAAACTATTTCTCATAGTTGAGGTAGAATAACTGCTCTCGCAGGGGGGAAATGGAAGGGGGGAGGGAAGCGGGAAAGAATCAAGTCCCTGAGCTTTGAGCTTTGTAGCCGCCAGTGCTTTTCTAGCACTGCCCTCCCAGCTTGCCAGAACCTGTCAGTCTAGCCTTCCTATTATCACTTCCACTTTGAACTTCTGCTGGAATGTACTCGGTTGTTGGTTTCCCATTTGCTGTTTGGTGAGGTTAATGAGGAGCAGCTGCAGTACCTGTCCTAACTCCTCCATCTCTCTCCTCCTCCTGCCCCCCTCTTTTGAAACCTATCACAAATGTACAGCTGCTCTGGCTTGGAGACCCTACACAGAGCTTCCATGCAATGTTTGTTGAATAGATCTTCAATTAGCTCTGAAATTCCCAGGTTTAGCTCTGGAAACACTCAACTTAGCAGCTGAGTTTTCAGTTCAGTCACCTATCAACTGTACTAATTTTTAAATCCCAATCTTTCTCTAAACTCTCAGCACTGAAGGAGGGTCTCTCTTTGTTCATCCACCGTTTCTAAATCACACAAGTGTGCATGAGGCAACATTTTCTGCCTCCTAAGAGGTCAAAAGACTATTTTGTTATGATATTTTCAGTTCTGCTTTTAATGCTTGACATCTTCAGATTCAAGTGACTTCCAAATTCACCCCTATCCATCATTCATCCAAGTCATTATATTCAGCCCTTCACGATGGTACAGGAGAACTGAGGTCACTTTCCTGGAAGGGTAGTAACTGCTGATTTATTTAATAAAAAAAGACTATTCTGTAAGCACAGAAAACTGCCTAATGGAGCACCACAATGTGAATGCTTCTTGCTTGTTAGATAGTCACAGAGTCCCAGGATGGGTCAGGTTGGAAGGGGCATCTGATCCCACCTCCCTGCTCCAGCAGGGACATCCCAGAGCACACGGCACAGGATTGTGTCCAGACAGCTCTGGAATATCCCCAGTGAGGGAGACTCCACACCCTCTCTGGGCAATCTGTTCAGTGCTCAGTCACTGCACAGCAAAGAAGTTCTTCCTCATGTGCAGGTGGAACTCCCTGGGCATCAGTTCCTGCCCGTTCCTCTTGTCCCATTGCTGGGCACCCCTGAGCAGAGCTTGGTCCATGCTCTGCTCCCTCCCTTCTTCATTTTAAATGTCAGTGACTACACTTCCCCTCCCCTGGAAATCCCTTTCACTCATTTATTGCTTGCATGTGACAAGACTAAAGGGAAAATCTGAGTCTCATATCTGTATATGACCCTGTTCCAGATTTCATTGTTTTACTGCGTTGTCATCTCCATAGGTCCTGCCCAGTCCCATGTAAACAGGTCTAATTATTTAAACATGGAGCACAAATTCAAAAAGTTTGGAAAAGCAAGGCTTTGGCAGTACAAAATGGTACAGAAGGTTGAAAGCAAAAGGCCAAAAAGCCAGGTAGCAAAGGCAAACTCGCTGTAAGACAGCACACTCTGAGGTATTTACTTTCACAAATACATGTTGGCAAACATTTTATTTTACCATTAAAAAAAACCCAAACAACTAAAATACTTTCCACAGGCTACAATATTTTTTTTATCTAAGTTGCACAGGGTTTCCAGACATTCTAACACCCCTAATGCCCTTTCCTGCCAACTCTGAGGCATTAAAGGTACCTCTGCCTTGTCCAGCAGTAGAATAGTTAATTCTGCAAATTTTTAGTATTCTGCAATAGTAGCAATAGCAATTTGCAATTTTTTGAAGGAACAGGAATGTGAAATAATGATTTGTTGCAATGAATATTTTCTTCTAGGATTCAAAATGCTCTCTTCCCTCTGTGTTCTCATACCAAGCTGGGTGAAGTCCTTGAAGTTCCTGGAGAGCAGACCCACACAGCATTTGAATGCCATGACATAGCTGAGATATTCAAGGTTTAATTTAAAAAAAAAAAAAAAAAAAAAGGAGTCCTCATGAGAAATGTCTATTTACTTCCCACTGGAGGAATTTGAGACAGTTCTGAGGAAGTAGCCCTTAATAGCAGTGCAATATTTTTGCAGTCACTCCGACATGAGCTCAGTTTTTCTTGATAAATTGCATAGTTTGGAAAACTATCAATGTGGTGAGAGACAATATGTCTTTTCCTGTTCAGAAAATCGTGCTTTTTGGTATGCAAGTGATGCCTAAAGAGTTTTAGCTTCTTGTAGATTTTAATATAACTGTACAAGTCTCTTACACTTGGAAATAGCATTCAACAGTTTCTGAGACCTGTTCTCACAGTTCGTGTTACATTCCTGAATTTCTGTTATACAGTCTTTTCAAGGAGAGAGATTTTACCAAAAACATCTAATTTGGGACATGCACCTGGACTGGAATAATAAGATGTATTGTAGTCAAAACAAGGCAGAGGGATCAGAACTCTTGGAAAGGCTCCAATGGGACAGTTCTGAGGGTGGTACCAGGGGCAAATGGTTCTTGGGTTGGATGTAGCCACTAGATATGTTAGTGAGTTAAAGCTATAAAACTGTGAGAATTTTATGTTGATGTGTGCCTTTGGACTCCATGCACCTGAAAGGTCTCATTAAAGAACTGCTCTCTATACTAATATTGTTTGGAAAGTGTTTATTTTCCTCCTTTTTAGGCAGAAGCAGGACTGCTAAAACAGGGATATTTTAAGAGCGGAAGGGATATTTTAATGGTTATAGTGAGGAAAATCAATCTAAATCTTCTTGGGAAGGGCAACAGTAAGAAAGTCAATTTTTTAGAACTCTAAACCAAAGTATATCCTTCCTTCCTTCCTTCTTTGCTTCCTTTCTTCCTTTCTTCCTTCCTTCTTTCCTTCCTTCCTCCTCATCCAACATAAAACAAAATCAGTAAACAAAGTAAAAAGTCATGCTCTGCATGTCTGTATAGCTCCCTGAGCTGAGTGAATCTTGAGTTCTTGGCTATAAACTGGCATAGCTTTGTGAAGAATCTTTTCCTTGTTCTTGAAAAGCTGAATGTTTAAGATACTCTGCTGGGAAGTTAAATGGGTTAAATGCTGTAGGGCAAAAACAGAATTTCCACTGGGGTTTTCCACAACTAGGAGGAAGATATAAAGCACTAAGATCCTGAACGGAAACAGTAAGCAGGAGAATTAGCAAAATATCTTTTATTATTTAATGCTACAGCTCCACTTTTTCACTACAGGGATTTTCATCTTCCCATTCTCTGTTCTGTTGCCTTTCAAAACTTTTTTTTGGTATACATTCAAATGACCTCAGGTACTTTGAGGTAGGAAGTGAAAAAAAACCACAAACAACTTAGTTGGATAAATGGATCAGGACTATCCAGATCAGTGTTATTTCTTTTTCTGGTTCAGAAGATGAGTCACTTTCTTCACTGGATGATCAAGCTGAGTTGTAAATTCCTGGCTCATGTTAAAGAATTCTGATTTGAGGCCAGTCTTTTTTCTTTTCAAAACAAGAGCTCAGATAGCACACAGGAAAGTAACTTTTAAAAGTATTTAGCAACTGGTGAATGCAGAAATCAGAACAATGAGTTCTATGAATATATTAGAAAACTTGGAAAAGGTAACCTCTTCTTATTTACAGACTGTGAAACATCACTGCTTTGTGGTTGTAAATAAGTGTGAAAATTGACCATGAGTCTAGAGGAATCATCTGCAGAAAGCATATTGGATGTCTGTTTTTCTTTGTTATTTTTCTTCACTCTAGCTATGACTACTAAATAAGATCTGGTTCATTCTTGGGCTTGGTTCCTGTTTTTTTATTTTTTTTAATCAAGTTTTTGCTATGTCTGTCAGTCTCTATAAAATTCCTCAGAGACTATTAGGAGTGACTTGCAATAAACATATAGTCTCAGAATTTATATAAATGTGTGTATTCTCATAATGGATCTCACTTTATGCTTCTGATCTTTCATATTTCCTGAGTAAGATCAAGTCATGGAGGAGTGAGAATTATGCAAGCCAAGGGAAACTTCAGATTCTGTAATTTATTCCTGCAGTAAGGTTGTCATTAACCACTGTCAGAAGATTTCACTTCAAGAGTTGCTATTGTTGTGTGTCAGGAAAACTTCGGGATGGGGAAACCATTATGTTTTTGTACTCAGTTGCTGAAAGGAATTTCGTCTGCTATTGGCCAAGGAACTAAAAATTAGTATCTCAGAAAATGAATTGGATATGATTACTAACTCTCAGGCAACAATAGAAATCCATCTTCTATTGATTTTGGGTCATAATATAATAAAATGGACTATAAATGGACTTTTGCTATTTTAAGTAGTGCTGAACAATAACCATTTGCAGTGTTCATTATGTTGATTACCAGACCAAGATATGACCCTGCCAGGCTGGTGAACTGGCAGGGTCTTATCCCACAACTCTACAATTCAACAAAGTATTCCAGAGAGTGGAGGAAGACTCAAGCTGAAGCCAGAATCCCAGGTGTAAAAAAGCCAGGAAAAATGATGTAACATGGGACCATCAAAGACATTTTTTGCAGCTGAAGGAAAGCAACTGAAAGAAAAAAAATTGTTTTGTTTGAAAAAAAACCCCAAACCCAAATAAGACAAAACTAAGGCAGACCAAAGCAAATCAACCTTTACATTGTAATTAAAAGCAAAGACAGTTCGGTTTTGCAGATAGAGCAGTCAAGAGCGCAGACACAAATCTTCACTGAAAAAGGACATGACTGAAGACTTAAAGACAAGTTCATAGAAGTGGGAAGAAAAGTGGGAAGCCGGGGAAGGACCAGAAGAAAGGGCTACATGCCTTCCAAGGCATTTTCAACATTGATAAAATGTCTGGCATTGTTTTCCAAACCTCATTAAAAGAGGGAATTTCCCAATGCACTGAGACCAGATCTTTCAGTAGGCAGTGCCTTATCTTCAATTTAAGCTACATTGCTGTATATTGATTTGCTGACTCTAATCAGGATGTTCTTCCAAGCAATTAGATCTTGTCTGAATATGTAGGAGTTGCTGCTTGCCTCTGCTAATCCTGAGATTTCAATCAATACTCTCATACAAGATCCAACCAGCACTAGGCAGAATGTGCTGTGACTGTGCATTTTAATGGACATTCTGTCCATTGTGAGACATCCCCACTCCCATGAAAACTCCTATCTTCCAGGGGAGCCTCCTGCCTTGAATCATGCCCTGGAGGAACCTACCCTGATTCCAATGCTCAGTTTGATGTTAGTCATGCTGCTTCTTTTCACCCCCTAATCAAACAGCCTGGAGCAAGTCCACATGGACAGCGATGAGGGGGGAATCTTTTGTTTCTTTGGCTATTGCAGCATGGAGGGAATATCATCATTTATGTCTCCAAGGCACCAGCAGAACATCAGTACCTTCCCTGGTCAGAGGATGGGGAGGCAGAAACTGTGACTCAGTAAAGCATCTCTGAATCACCATTGTCCTCACAGCAAACATCAGGGTGGTGCCACTTTCACCACCCTTCTCTCCCAGAGCTGCACTTAAACTCACAGCCTGGCTCATGCCTGTCTGCATGAGACTGTTCTCTGGAGGGACTGAGGTACCTGCCCTCATCTACCTGATTTTGCAATTTGGACAACATTCTCTAAGCCATAGAATAAGCATAAAATCATTTATTTGGAAGGATAAAAAACCCCCATACCTGACAAAACCTTCTAAAATATCCAAGTCAGCCCTTAAGCTGACTTTGGCAAAGCTTTAAGCATTAAACTTAACATTACTGCATGCCAAATAATTCCCTTTCAAATTGGAAATAGGATGCCACGGAGGAATTTAAAATTGAGAGGAAATCCAAGAACAACACAGAACTGGAGTTTTCCCAAACTGTTCTTCCCCTTTCTTACATCAGAAGCAGAGAATCACAGTGACATTCTCAGACACCAAAATAAAGACCAAGCAGGTGGTCTTGCCCTACAGCATTTAACCCTTATCTGCAACTTCTCAGCAGAGTATTTTAATCACCCTCACAGCTTCTGCAATGGCAGGTAACACAGTTTTCACAGTAACTACAGACAAGAATTCTTACACTCACCCATAAGACATTATTTTCAGGTTGACTAAAGTTAAAAGCCATTTAAAAGCTATAACCCAGTCATGAAGGACTCTTATATTGCCTTAAAAATTCCACTGGTTTTGCACTATTTATGAGCAAATCTGGGAATGACTCAGACTTGGATCAGACCCATTGAGGCAAGAATTATGTGCAATGCAAGATATTCCCACTTGCCTTGAGACAGCACTCAGACTCCTCCACAGGGTCCTTTCTTACAGCTTCTCTAGAGCCAAAGCAGGCCCAAGACCCAGGAGTGAATCTGGGCTTTGTATGAAGATTCAGAAGGATGGCAGACGTAAATGTTGCTTGAGGGCCTGCTGCAATTCAAAATAATCTGTATGGGCCTGGTGGAGTTGGAGGTGTTTCTATAGGAAATCAATTTATTTCTGGCCCAGAAGAGTCCTGTGTGCATTCTCAGAGCAGACCAGGGAAAGGAAAACACTTATATAAGCTCATCTTGGTCAGTAATTTTCTCTGTTTTCACTGAAACTTCCTTTAGGAATTTACTTGAATTGTTTTAGTCAGTTGGTCATTACCACACAACCGCAGTAAAGTTTTTATTCTCTCACATGTTGAAATAGTCTTGAATGAAGATAAACAAAAGGAAATAAAATTAAAATAGAAATTCCCTTAAGATACCAGAGGTCATATATCATATGTGAAAAAATTACAGGGAAGGGAAGGG